>OU015491.1:79108948-79333948 GCA_907164885.2 Dolomedes plantarius | reverse complement strand
TATTCATGCACTACCTGTCAGGAAAAAACCTTGCAAACGAACCTTGTTGCAGCTCTTGAATTTGCATATAGACCCGGAAAGTCACATTTCCAGCATTTCCATTTCCTTGTAGGTCACCCTTGAATAATGTTAGGATTGATCAATAATAATCCCCAAATTAACTTTCTTGTATTGAATTTATATAATACTAAAATAATACCATGGTGACGTTTCTGCCTATGATTGGAGGAAATTTTAGAATTTAAACATTTTAGCAGTTATTCCTATGAAGGCTACAATTAAACTAATAAGAAACGTTATATCAAATCAGCTGATACGAATTGACCACGTATTCGCCTCAGTTATTATCTGTAAAACTGCATTACAAAGTACATAAAGGTAACTAATAAACTGAAGAAAAATTTAAAAAATAACCAGCGCAATTTATAGGAGTTGCAACCAGTTACTAATTAACAATATAGTCTCTCATCAGTCTGGGAAAAAACAGATACTATTGTCTTTTTTAATTTTTTAGAGATTTTAACGACTGTATCTTAAAAATCTGCAATCTGTGTATTAGATTCCCTTCAATTTCTAAACATCCTGTAAAAGTGTTCGATTTTTATTTTTATTTTGTAAGGAACATAAACAGTTCCAGATCCTGAGTAAAATTTCTCATTTTTTTAATCGAAGTAAAAGAGTTGTTTCACCTTTGTTTATAGGGGCAATCTCGTCGTCTAATGCCCTCTACATCAGAGAAGGACTTATCTTGTTTGTCCGAAGTCAATTTTCACTCCTTTACTTTTTTTCTAGATATTAGCATCTTATTTAGGAGCTTTCGCGTTACGTATAAAGCTATAAAAAGAATTTTTAAGTAGGTGCTAATAAGTCACAGCTGTCCTAGGGAATTAAATGATATGTATTAAATGTACAATAGTCTTAACACGTTTTAAATATCAATGAATTACCTCTGGTTAAGGCATAAGACACTTATGTGTTTTACTTATTTAGTTGTAACTTCGAAGCCTTATTCTGTCTGGTCTGAATTCATCTCTAATTTAATTTCTTTAAGTATTCCTCGAATCTCATTTATTTAATTTTCAATAGTTTTATTATTGATGTTTAACTTTTTTACCATGTTTTTATTAACTTGCTTTCTTGTGTGTTTGTGTGTTTGTGTGTGTGTTTGTCAAGTACAAATCTTGCAATCGATTTTTAACTAACTAACCGACTAGCTAGTCATTTGAAACTTTTAGAATAGCTCAGAACACGATAACAATGCATTTTTTAATACTTTTAGCTATCTTTAAGCAGAATTAAATTAAATTAAATTTATTTTCAGTTAATTTTGTTTTGTAGACAGGTGAAGCCATCTATCTAAAAGTTAAATTCCAATCAACTTCATTTTCTTTCAAGTTGATGGGATAATTCATCAAAAAAAATTTTTAAAAAGTATTTATTAATACATAGAATTGTCAAGTTTATATGATTCAACAGAAAATTTAAAAACATGGTATATAAAAAGTTCTTTTTATCTTGTAATTATTAAACAATTGCCTCCACAGTAGCCCATCATATGATTTCAACTAATTTCATGATCGAGGTATTTTATATCCTCCAACGATTGATTTATATACATATTTATAGTATCTCTTTAACTTTGATGACATTACTTCGAAATAATGCTATAGATACATTTATTTCACCCCTGCGTCACTGTTGGGTAAAACTTCAGGCTTCGTTACCGACATCCTCGAACACACAAGTGAATTTTTCTTTAAAGGCTTAAAAACACAACCTTTTCAAGGTATATAAATATATATATATATTTATAGTTCGAAACTTCTCTTTTTAATTACAGTACTTTTCCTCGGCTGGAAAATATACCCAGTGTGAACCTTTATTTCTCAAAATGGGTACACTTTTGAAAAGCTGCTGATTTTGAAAGCTTCACAAAAGAATATTTTAAAGAAATGAAGATACTTACCGGTAGTTGTTATGAAAATGAAAAGGGACATTCTTCTAAAAGTGTACGTAACTTTCACTTCATAAATTTAATAGGAGAAAATTTCAAAGAATAAAGTTTTGTAAGGAAATGTGGCTAGGTGAACTATGTTTGGAAAACCTTGAGGGTAGGAGATACAGGGTGGCGGGGGACTGACACGGTTTACTTTCTTGACTATAAAATAAAAGTATTTAAAAGCACTTAAACGATAGACTTCTTTTCCCCATGCATTTTAAACACTTTCCTCCCTTTCATAAAATTTATCTATCTAAACTTATTAAGGGGTCTCACGACTCTTAAGTCGAGGAAATAAGGCATATTTTCATACTTTTTGACTCTTTGTAACTATTTCAATTTACTCCCAATTTTTCCAAATTTTATGTATAAAATTTGGAAAAATTGATAGATAAAATTGGGATATATTTATTTATTATTGTTTATCAAAATAAATATATCCCAATTGATATATTTATTTTAATAAACAAATTTTCAACACTCCAAATAATTTTAAATAATTTTTAATGCTTTAGATAGTAATTCAAAATACAATTGAACATGAAACATTCAACATTGATATATTTTTTCAATATTTTTAAAAACTGCTCAAAAATACTTAAAATTTTCTTAATTTTTTGCATTTATTTACCCCTGAAAAAATAGCAAAATGTGCAGTGATTGCAATAATTCTAGTTCAGACGCAATAAAATAACATGATTATGCAGTGATTAAAAATTTCATGAAATTATGTTTCATAGTTTTTGAGATATCAGTTGCGGAATGCTGCAAAATTACATTTTGAGAAAATTGAGTTCAAAATTTTTCTTACCATAAACTTGATCAGTAATTAAATATTTAGAATATCAATATCTCCGGAACTAAGCGGAATATTTTCATGAGGTTTGCTTTATTTTCTTCAGAAATGATCAGGCTTTAACATATATATTTTATCAAAATATCTAATGTTTTAAAGATTTAAGAGTAGTGTGTCCCCTTAAATTAATGAAATTATACAGGTAGTTAATAAGGTGGGGAAGTTTGATGTTTTCTTAAGAGGACCACAAAATGAGGCTGGGACATATGCAGGCAGAATTTTTTTTTTCAACGCGGCGGACTGTTTCTTGGACACTGAATTAATATATCCTTACCGGCATAGTACACCGAAGTTTTGCTAGCCATTTTATTATGAGAGCACCATATAGGCGTACTAGCATTATTCCTATAAAGGGACGACACAAACGGAGGTTTTTAGAGGAGCAACACCAGGATTCGATCCAAGCACCCTCAGCACCAAAAACCAGCGCGCTGTACCACAGGGCCGCCACAAGTCCCCATGCGGGCAGAAATGAAATATACCGTAAAATATCGACTATAATACGCCCCCGATTATAATATGCATGCTTGATTTTGCGCGAAATTTTCGGAAAAAAAAATTAAAATTCGACTATAATACGCACCCAAAACTTTCCAATATTTTATTTAAAAATTGCACAAATATTTACGAACATATGCAAATATTTATGAAAATTTGTAATAAAAAGAAGCGAAAACTTCAAATTCGTTAGAAAAAATACTTAAATTGTTAATTCAAAACAAACAATACTGTCAAATTACCAGTCACTTTCACTCGAATACAGCTCATCTATTGTTGTTGCTTCTATGACATAATTATTGTTGTCGTCGTAATATATATCGACATCATCATCCTCCCTTGACGATACGAACTGTGAGTTCCATTTGTTTGAAAGGAATACCTGCTTAGAAAACGGGTGGATGAACCACGGAGTACAGATACGCACGCACCCGTGTTGCGACAATATCTCACAGCTGTTGTACGTTCGTTTATCCAATGTTTAAAACTACGTTTTTTTTTTTTTTTTTTTTTTTACTCGAGTATAATACGCACCCTCATTTTTGCGGACTAAAATGTGAAAAAAATGTGCGTATTGGACTTTACGGTAAGTATATTATAATGCATTATTCGCGCAATTTCATGTACAGAAGTAACCTGAAGGCGTTAGTTGTTATGATAATTGAATTTCATAAGCAAATTGATTATTCATTCAAAAATTTGTAAAAATATGTACGAAACAGAGAGATTCTGCACTGTGTACAGTCAAAATCTCTGGGCATATGCAGCTGACCTAATAGTTAAGACTTGAGATCCCACATATGTATATATGAAACTGATTCTCTGTCTGCAATTTAACGCATTAAATTCTGACAACAGTATCTAACATGTTTCGTTAATGTCAGGTCCCAGGTTGTGAAACCTTCAGTTATTTTTAATTATATTTCAAAATTTTTAATTATATTTCAAATGACTTTGGACGAAAGAAGGAGGTTGGTTCCAAATTTCGTTGTTTCCACATGTCAGTTGCAAACGAAATCCTTAGTCTACAGCAATGTCGTTTATTTTTCAGAAAAATTCCTGTAAGCAGAATGAGGGGCTTTATGCACCGCAATAGTTACGCAAATGTTTTCTTGACAGGTAGTGGTAGACCGTTTAGCGGAACTCCATTCAGAACATATATTCAGTGATGCCATGAAGCCTTTGTTGGACTTGAGTTCTCAAGAAACAGGTTTTTTGATATTTTATGCCACATTACAAAAGAGAGTGAAATAAAGAATTAACCCTTTGAATTATCTTGCACAGCGTTTCTTCTCGAGAATTCGTTCTACAGAAAAAAAAAAACATACATTTATTTTTCCCATTTCTCGAGAAATATAGTCTTTCTTCTCGAGTAAAAAGTAAAATTCGTTTTCCTCCTTTTCCCAGAAATTTATTTCTTGGAAATCGATGTAGAAATTATTCTTGTTTTTATCTACAATTTGTAACAGTCCATGTTTACTTTTTGTTACTAAGGGGGAATACCATGGAGATTATTGCCAAACGATTTTTGCTAAAAAAATGCTGTAAAAATAAGCACGAATTGCACTGGATACGGATGCCACGTGGAGAGAGGAGTAATTTGAATAATGCTGAAACATTATCTGCTTATATACTATATAAAACAGTTCCGTAACTGACTGAGTGACTGCCTGACTGATTGACTGGCTGACATACAACGCACAGACCAAACCGCTGGACCTAAAGGGCTGAAATTTTGCATGGCGATTCTTCTTATAGTGCAGGGGTGTACTAAGAAAGATTTTGGAAAAATTCTTCTTAGATTTTTTTAAATTAAATTTTTAAGCTGTTTTTGTAACGTTGTTTAAAGTTTACCTTTAAAATAATAATTTGAGGATTATAAAATTTATATCACCAGAAAGATCATAACAATTCCTTTAAAAGGAAATCTTTTTTGAATCTTTACCTCCATTTTCTGATTTTTGGTGAATTTTTGAAGTTTACTTTTTAGAATTTAATTTATTAAATGCTGATCATGTGATTTCTTTTTCTGGTACTTAAAATACATTTATCGTCACGTGCATAACACCTAAATAGACAGAAAAAAATTTCTTACTAATGCGACAGACGATTGGACATTATCCAAAAAAATATTAAAATACAGCAAAAGATATGTTCCTCAAACTGTACTATATTAACTGTACTATATTCTGTAGTATGTCCTATGACATTTAATTTGAATATTTTCTTCTACATTATTTTGGCTATAAAAATATCCCTTACGATTTTTTTATAAATATATATATATATATATATATATATATATATATATATATATATATATATATATATATATATATATACATATACATATATATATATACATATATATATATACATATATATATATATACATACATATATATATATATATATATATATATATATATATATATATATATATACATATATATATATACATACATATATATATATACATATATATATATATATATATATATATATATATATATATATATATATATATATATATATATATATATATATATATATATATATATATATATATATATTTGACATTAATTGCAAACATTGACCGTTGTATTTAATTTGAATGTACTCCGTAGCGAAGTGCGAGTTTTCAGGTAGTTAAATATATTAGAGTGCGTTCGAATGACCGTTGAGTGTCTTTACTGAGAACATTTTACGTTCTCAGTGAAGTTAACTATAGAAGGTGCCTTAAAAGTTCAGTTTTCGAAATTAGAGAAAGTTAACAATGGACGAAGGAGCGTCTCATTGTAATTAAAGAAGAAAGAAGTAAAAGAAGAAAGAGAAAAGGCCTGTTCACTTAGAATTCGCCAGCATTAGCGTCACTCGTATTGTAATATTTTAAACCAATCACAGTCATTAACGATTTCGTGGGAAATCGCTCAGAAGTTTGTCACTGGTTAAATATATTTTAATACGAGTAACACTAACGCTGACGGAATCTATGTGAAGAGGCCCTCATCATATCTCCTTACAGCATTTTACAAAATGCCGCTTGTGTAGAAAGAGACAAGTATCGAAATTTGAAATATACAAAATTGCCAAACAAATGTTAAATAAATTACTTGCTGTCTGCCAACAGTTTGATACTGACGAAGAAAATGTTGATGAAGTTCAATTGAATAAAATTTTAGAATTGTATCTAGAACGGCAAGTAAATTTATCTATAAAAGAAAGTGTGAGAGAGGTGAAACCTAGTGTGACTGACAAATATAGGACTATTAAACAAGAATGTCATCTATTTCAAACGACGAAAAGAAGAACAACAAATTTGGAACCACCTAGAGATGCTTTATCCACCATAATGTTTACGTCTACACAAAATAAACGTAATTTTTCCAACGATTTTGTAACGTCGAAGAGAAATCGATTGTCCAATATTTCTTCGAATCCGCTTCCTTGAAATTTCATTATTCCTTGAAACAAATATATATATACATCGCGCCTCTGCTAGGCGAGTGTTACATCTCAAAATTGCCATATTTTCAGGAAGAGCTAAGATAGATATATGTCGAAATTTCATTTCTTGTTTTATGAATTCCTATGATAATTTTGGGAAAACTTATTGTTCGAATCACTTCAGAAGGCAAAACTATATACTATTAAAGTTTTTTTTCAGTTTTTAAAGCATGATTTTGAATTTTAATTACAAGATATAACTCTTATAGAGATTTTTGACCCTTCTACCCTGGCTTTGAGTATGTATATCTTGAAGTGGCACTCTAAATAATTTCATTCAAACACAGTTATTACATGACAACAATGTTTATTTAAATAATTGCACATATAGATTTTGCTTTTCAACATAAAGCATACGTACTACTAGTACGAGATATATATTGCATTCATGCAAGGGAAATACAGTTCAATATATTTACTTGCATAACTACTCATTCAAGAAAAATTCACTTTGCAATGCTCACAGATACTTTGAAAGTCAAGCGGCAGTGCTGCCACGCAGGTTGGTATTTATACCAACCGCGTATGCCGCAATTAGCATATCTTAAGCGGCTTCTTTAACTTTATTCACCTAAAAGTTCGATTATTGCTAATCGAAACTTATGTGAACCTTACACTCTCTTCTAATTAGGGTTTATACAAAAACCTACTTTTTGAAAAACCGGTTTTCGAATTCCAGATTTCCAAAAAACCGGTTTTAGCCGGTTTTCGAATTTTTGTCAAAAGAAAAATAGAAAAGGGAAAAATATTTTATTTAATTTATATAAAACAACAAAAAACAAAATCAATATCAAAGTCAAAATATAAAAAAAAAATTAAGGATTACACATTACTTACACAAAATAACGAAAACTCAAACAAAAATTTCAAATTTCAAATAATATTTATATTTATTTCACCAATTTTAATTCTTTACGATTTTTAAAACATAAAATATCCACTGAGCAGTGGCTAAGTCTTGTTCTTATTTTGGACACAATATTGCCTGAAATTGAAAATACTCGTTCACTAGCTACTGAGCTTGGTTTTATAGTTTTCAGGGCATAAAATAACAAATTAAAGTTTTTGGTTCTTTTATTCGTTGCCTCAAATAATAAAAATTCAGCTTTCAGTGTTTTTTGATTTGTAAGTTTTTCTTCAGGGTCTCCAAGAAACTTATGAATTGATTCGTCTAAAGTTATAGAGAATTTTTTCCTATTCTTTTTTACTGAATCTAATTCAATAATAGTTTCACGTTTGGCATTGTCATAAAACGCATGAATGGGATCCATTACTCTCGAGTTGTTCTTGTTAATGAATATCTTTGTTGTTGAAGAGACTCTCGTATGAATGAGCTATTTGTAATGTTGTTAATAGAAAATCCATCCATTGCTGCAAGTTTTGATATGATTTTTCTAAACTACTCCTTTTCACTGTCATAAAATTCAATTTTTTTTTTTTTTTTTTTTTTTTTGAAGAGGAAGATCCAGGCATTTTTTCTTCGCCGGTCGTTTCTGATTTCTTTCCGGTAGTTATTTTATGAACTTCTTTCAAATGATTATGTAGATTCCTCGTAGATAACCCTTTGCAGCTTAACATTTTATTACAATGATTGCAGATTGCCTTGTCTATCCCTAACTTTTTGAAACTATCCCAAACTTCCGACTTATTCATTTTTATCTAAAAATGAAATTACAGTTATTTAATAAATATTTTTGAAGTTTATTTTAAAATTTTATTATTTTAATTATTAATATTAATGTAATTTAAAGAAATCTACACATATTTTAGGAATTTTGAATAAACACGCATCTTCTTAATCTAATTCCGAAGTTTGATAAAGACATAATTTATGTCGAAACGTTGCGAAAGAAAATATCGATTATTTCAACACCCTGTGTTTTATTTAAAATACCATTAGGCAGAAGCTAGAACTTCTTATTTTACATTAATTTTTGCGAGAAGAATTTTATATAATAAAATTAAAGTTTTAAAATGTAAAATAGAAAATACAAACATAGAAATTAGAAACATACTTACGTTATTTTTACCAACTATAACAACTTTACATTTTTGTTTCCAGTCTTCACTTCACAAGATTAAGCGACCCTGTCGTGACTCGTGACGGATTGCACATATGTACTAACATAAAATAAGTCGGTTAGGCACGTCTTTTCCACGTGCGCAGTGCACAATGCACAAGCACTGGCAAATGCAACTCGCAACGTTGAAAAAAATGTCTCTGCTGCCCGTTGCATAGAATGAATAGCAAAATCAAATAAGTTAAAAATAATTTTTACATAATAATTCGAATTCTTTTAAACCGGTTTTCTTAATTCAAAGACCGGTTTTCAAATGGGACAAATTTATTTCAAAAACCGGTTTTTTAAAACCGGGTTTGAAAAACCGTCAAACCCTACTTCTAATAACTTCATTTTGTCTACTTCTAATAACTTCATTTTGTAACTTCATACAGTCATATCTTTACGCTAATGCACGATCTATCTAAAACTTTTCACAATACAAAGAAAAAACCTTGATAACATGAACAGCAGGTTAGAAAAAAATACAAATTTATTTCCCAAATATGATTTAATAAGCATTTTTATTGCAGGAACATTTTAAGTAAACTAAAATTAGGCGCTGACAAAAATGTTATTTCCATTCTTCGCCCTTGAGCAAGTTCCTCCTCCTGGTTGTAGAAGAAGGTAATAAGCGCCATGTAGGACATTGTGTTGGTTCTAGGCTTATGACATTATTCGAGAATGAGAAGCACTTCTTATAGAGTATTGTGGGGCAATTATCTAAAAATCGAAAATTTCGAAGATGTAACACTCTTCTAGCAAAGGTGCGATATATATATATATATATATATATATATATATATATATATATATATATATATATATATATATATATATATACTAGCTGAAAACCCGCGCTTCGCTACGGAGTACGTTCAAATTAAATACAACGGTCAATGTATGCAATTAATGCCAAAAAAAAATAAATATATATATTTATAATAAATGCGACGATCAATGTATACAATTGACGTAGAAAAAAAATATATATTTATAAAAAAATCGTAAGGGATATTTTTATAGACAAAATAATGTCCAATCGTCTGCAGCATTAGCAATAAAAAAAATATTTTTTTTGTCTATTTAGTTGTTATGCACGTGACGATAAATTTATTTAATGTACCAGAAAAAGAAATCACGTGATCAGCATTTAATAAATTAAATTCTAAAAATTAATCTTTAAATATTCACCAAAAATCAGAAAAAGGGAGGTAAAGATTCGAAAAAGATCTCATTTTAAAGGAATTTTTAGGATCTTTCTTGTGATATAAATTTTATAACCCTCAAATTATTATTTTAAATGCAAACTTAAAAAAAGTTACTAAAACAGCTTAAAAATTTAATTTTAAAAAATCTAAGAAGAATTTTTCAAAAATCTCTCTTAGTGCACCCCTACGCTATAAGAAGAATCGCCGTGCAAAATTTCAGCCCTTTAGGTCCAGCAGTTTGGTCTGTGCGTTGTATGTCAGTCAGTGAGTCAGTTACGGAACTGTTATATATATATATATATATATATATATATATATATATATATATATATATATATATATATATATATATATATATATATATATATATATATATATATATATTATATATATATATATATATATATATATGTATGTATATATATATACAATATATATATATATATATATATTGTCGTATATAATGAATGTATATATATATACATTCATTCATTCTTGGGCCCGTATTCTTGGGATAAATGCTATCCACCCCGTAGGGAAAAGGTTAAATTAAAATTTGAATTTATATATTAAAAATTCCCGTCACATTATTTTCATGTTTAAATATTAACCCCCCAAACCACCACCACCACCACCACCTATCTCCTCCTCTTCATCCAGTAGTGTCCTCCGAACTCCCGCATTTCTGAAATATGCTCTCCTAGTGAAAACGGTTGCCGACCTCTGTCATAGAAGGATTTTTCCGTCTACGGATTTAACCGGCCCATATTCGGCCCAGACACGGAGGTATTTAAAGGCACGGGTCGGGATTCAATCCGAGCACCCTTAGAACCGAAAGCCGGCGCGCCACCACAAGGCTACAAAGTCTGTAGTTATTTCTTACTTTGTGTTTCCCCGTTTCCAAATCAGCAGTGTCATCAAAAACAACTTTTTGAACTGCGTCTATCGTGTCTCGCAAGATAGGAACAGATTTTTTTTTCTCTTTCAGATAATGCATGACATTATCTCTGATATCTTACGAAAGTTGTAATTGGAATATTCTTCTGACCGTAAAAGAAAATGTTTGGAAATAAAATTTAATGAAGGTGAAATTAAAATAACCTTCATTTCATCGCGTTCTATTTTCGGGTTTAAAAGCCAACTAAGTTTCAGACAATGTCTAGACGCGTATTTTGTAACTGCCAGTTCCAGATATTTGTATTATAAAATTATAGAAGTTATTCATGAGAGCTACACTTCAGATATCTTAGAGGCGGCAGTGAAAATAACGGAGAATTTAAAAATAGTTTTTTTTAACCTTCAAAACTATCTCAATTTCTAATAAAGTAATAGTGTAACAAAACAAAAAAAGATTTATTTGTATATTATTAATCCGCGTTAATATTGTTCTTTTGCGTATCAAGATAAAAACTATCCTTGTTAAATTTAATGAGTAATAAGAGTTCAGATAATTATTGTCATTATTGTAAGCCTAAAAATATTTTCAAATAAAGCTAAATTTTTACTTATTTGTAAATATTACTTCTACTTTAATTATTATTAAAATGTAATTTTTATAGCGTATTATTTATTTTTAAATATTTTTGATGGAAAAGCAAACTTGTTTTCGTATAGTTGTACTTAATACAATATTTAGAGTTTTTTTTTATAAACCTACATTTTTATGAATCTTTCGAATTTAAAATTTCACATTTTTTTAACAATTCATTTCAGCTTTTTCCTCGTCACTCAAAATATCCATAGAGGAAATGATGTTATCTAAACTTCTCTCTTAAAACTGCAAAATTATTGGGAATTATATATATATATATCAGGAATTATATAAAGGAATATTTATATACAGGTTTTCCACCTATACCCATTACACCCCCCCTTAACTTCTAAATGGTGACAGCCTAGACCATAAAGTTGGTGTCTAGGTATAATTCAAAGGCTATGCGATACTCGGTGAGACAACTTACCACGCCATCTATCTGCAAATTTTGGAATTAGCGTTTTTATCTTAAAAACGGTACGAGATATGGGAAAAAAATCAATTACAAAGTTGCTCAGCATCATTTGTTTAGTAAGAAAAGACACGTTGCGCACATTAATACTCAAAACAGAATGTAAAATCTGAACATTTTTGATTGCTTTGAAAGTTCTTTCATCGAGTAGCGCATAGCATTTTTACTGTACCTAGACACCAACTTTATGGCCTAATCTGTCACCGTTTATAAGTTAAGGGGTGTATGTAACGGATATAGGTGGGAATACTGTATATGAGTGAATTATATATATATATATATATATATATATATATATATATATATATATATATATATATATATATATATATATATATATATCATATAAATAATAGAATGATTAAATTATAAGTATCAACTTTGCTACTTTTATTATGTTCTTCATCTCATAAAGTATTTACAAGAATTCTCCATTTTACGAAATATCTTCAGACATCTGCGTAAGTTTGCGAAAGTGATTTTTAGAGTTTTTCTACACAAATTGCATTTTAAATACAGTTACTGCCATTAATAAATTTAATTTCTTTACACTTTCTTAATCTTTATGCTATTGAAATCCCCTAGGTGCTTTCTATTATGGGCTTATATAATGGGAATTCAAAAAATCTTTTTATTCATGCAATATATATACATATACAAGTATATATATATATATATACTGTTTTCATTTCCTATCCCTTCCCCCTTCCTTGTTCATCGAACATATTTTTACTGCACCCAGAATAAATTTATGACGAATTGAAGGACTGTGTGCTTAGAGTATAAACTGTATTCTCATTGGATATGATCTGTATACAATAATCTAAGTACTTGAACAACCTAACCGTTTGGACCAATTATAGTAAGGAATTTCAATATAGATTTCAGTTGTATAGAGCATAATTATTTGAGAGCAAATCACTAATGGCGTCTGTGTGAGTGCGTCCTGGAAATCGGTTCAAATCGCTAGAGTTAATTTGACAATCGATTTGAAGTATATTGTTTCATGATATTGTATAATATGAGTATAATATAGTATATGTTATCTACAAAACGTAAGATTATATGAAATATATGAAAACTAAATGACACTGAATTTCCATATTTAGACACAAATATAAATTTAAATTGGATAAGAAGGCACACTTTACAAGAAATTTAAATATCTAATTAAGTAATTTGAATTGTTAAAATTTCAAATGCAGCGCTGCCCCCCCCCCCCCCCAAAGAAAAAAAAAATCAACCCACTAAAGTGAACAAAATCTCTGTGTAGCAAAGGTTGTCTGAAATATTTTTAACAAAAAAAGAAATATAGAACCAGACATCTTAAAAGCCTAATACCTCTAACACAAAAAGTAATCGTGACATGTAACTCTGAGAAAGAAGCGTTATACACGGTTTTTTGGATTATGCTGTCATTTTACATTGTTCGTATAAATTATCAACGAAATCTATTAAGTGTGTTCCAATTAGTATTCGAAAACTGTTCATGGTTTAAAAATATAGGATATTATTCTAGGTTTTCTTGTTAAAATTCCGACTGGCCGAGAATCAGACAACAATTTATATTTAACTAGAGCTCACTGATAGATTAAATCAATTAGAAATAATAATAAAGATCACCTCTGGATATGGTGAATTTAGGTCGAAAATGGGAAAATTAAATTACTTTTTCTGTATAACACGAAACTATTTGAAATTACATTGCCAAGAGTATTTAGAGAAAAAAAACTATTAGAACAATACACAACAGATCATTTTAGATTATTTTTTGCTTGTTTTGGAATGATGTATTTTTATTTTATGTCCATAGCAAAGAGTATTTTTTGAAATCCTATTTTCATTTTAATTTTAATCCTTAGAAAAATCCTTTCGTTTGCTAATTTATAAAACACAGAAGTGAAATTTCATCTAGCCATATTTGCGTCGAATAAATATTATATTTTACTAACCATAAATAAAAGATATTACAAAAACTTATTCTATCTTCGAAAAAAAATTATTAAAAGATTCATAGAAAATTTCTTTCGCTAAAGAATACCTTTTCTTTTATATTCATATATTGGCTTTAAAAATGATATTTTAAATTTATATATACATTATTTTTATCATGGTGCTCACAAATCTATTATTTAAATTTCTGAAGGGAAAAATAAAAGAAATGGCAGAAAATGTACTGATTTTAGTTAATTACGTTCTTAAGATGTCTCGTTTCGTAGCTTGATTGATGATCTATCGCAAAGATTTTATTCAAATTCTCTCCAGTTTGTCAAACATCAACGTATTTTATTTTACTTGCTAAAACAACTTATAAAATCTTTTAGATTACTTAGCCTTTCAGTGTCATCTGATTTCATTGTTTGAATCATTTTTAAATGTTGTTTAGGAGCACTAAATTTGAATTTTGGACCGTCATTTTTGAACATAAATTAATTGCTTAATGTATTAGATTAAACTGTTCACTTTTTATGTTTATGAAATGTATATTGTACTTTTATTACAGACCAGCTAGTATACATTTACATGAGATACAAAGGAATTTGTGCAGTTATGCTAACGGGAAATGTATGGATAATAGTAAAGACTGTTATTAATTGTTTATATTTTATTTCTTAAAAGAATACGTTGAAAAATATTTTATGGAAACTTAAGAACAACAATTATGTGTTTATAATCTGTTAATTATTCCGTTTAAGAATAATCCAAGATATAAGAAAAAAATGTGGACAGACGTACAATTTTCAAGAGTGTTAACTTCGTAACACAGTGCAATGACTTAAATATCTAAAATTTAATGATTCTCCTATTGTCGCTAAATTTTCAAGCCAAAATAAACTATATAGGAATTTCAGAATTAATTATTCAATACAAGAAGAACGAATGGATCGCTATACTTGTGAAAATTTTCTGCACAGCCTATACAAAGATTAAAGTTTCGCATGGGGGATTAATTTCTAATATGTATTAAATTATTATATTAAAAAATTTACTCGCACGAGGTAGCCTTGTGGCAGCGCGTTGGCTTTCCGCTCCATGGCTGCTCGGTTCTAATCCTTACAAGGGTCAATCAATAGCTTTGTGTCTAGGCCGGATACGGACATGTTATATACGTAAAACGGAAAGTCCTTCTACGAGGTCAGAGAGGGTGGAGGAAGATACGACCCCCCCCCCAGATGTCGCCCCATGTGGTGTTCGGTCAAAATTGAGGTGGCACCTGTTTAAAGTCTGACTCAGACTCTTGTTGTGTCATTGTAAACCGGAGCCGCACCCCTCGCCTCGCAAGCCCAAATGGACCTGGTGTAGAATACTCAGGCTAGAGGGCATAAGCAATAACAAGAATTTTACTTTTCTTGACACCAAGATGAAACAGATAAGTATTATCATTTATAATCAATTTTTATAGCATTGTGTTAAAACGTTGCATTATTATCTCCACTTGATTTTACTTTTCTTGACACCAAGATGAAACAGATAAAAATTATCATTTTTAATCAATTTTTATGGCATTATGTTAAAAAGCTGCATTATTATCTCCAATTCATTTTACTTTTCTTGACACCAAAATGAAACTGATAAAAATTACCATTTTTAAACAATTTTTATAGCATTATGTTAAAACGTTTTACATTATTATCTCCACTTGAACTTGAGAAGCATTTAGTTCATAGTATTTTATAAAAATATCAAACACATTACACATTTCACAAATGAAGAAACAATACATTTTAATATATTATTTTTCGATTAGCAACTAATATTTTATTTAAATGAACGTGATTTCTTTAAAGCCGGTACACACTCCCGCGCACACACCCAGCGTCATATATAATGAAATTATATCACTTAATTGTGTTCTATATAAACGTATTTGTATTTACAATAATCTCCTAAATGCCATATCAAATACTAACGTATGATTTATGAAGTTCTCATTTTTGATATGTTGTGATAGCTTTTAAGAGGGTCTGTTTTAATTCAACGTTTTAACATAATGAATTCGTTAAAGTTATACACACAACGTGAATTCATAATTTATGTAACTGGAATACCGTAACGTATACATAACTTATTGCATTCATAACTACAATGCGCATTAAATTGAATAAACTACGATTAGATATTCTCAGAATAGTTCACCTGATTAAATGTAAATCCTAATTGTTACAATGAATATGTTAAAAGCTCCTCTGTTTGAAACCGATAGATACCAGAATACAAGTCTCACAATGTAAATGAATATGTAATTAACTCTCCGTAATAAGTAACACTGAGGTTTAGGCTAAAGACTGTTATTTGCACACAGGTATTTACATACATACATGCATATATTTTATGACTAAACCTGTATGTATAACTGTATTTGTCTGATCTTCAAATCGCAACAAATTATAGTGTTAGACGCCTCACAATATTCCCATAAATAAAGAAAAAAAAATCCATCAGGAATCAAATAAACCGCGTAGAAGGAAAAACAAAATCTAACAAGGCACGGTTGCTGTAACGAAATAGCTGAGAGCTGTCATGAGTTATTAAAGTAACAAAATACTATACGGCTCTTAAAAGCGTATCCTACTTACAGAGTCTATGAATAGATTTTTCATCAAGGCTGTTTCATCAGTCAGGGCTGTTTACAAATGAAAAGCCATCTTGTACGATGTTAAGTTCAAGGCTAACAACAAAGTCATGATCGCATGATATTCCATAATTCGTTTGCATATGTATGCGATACTATGTGCTTGAGTAATAATAATAATAATAATATACAGTGGAATCTCGATCGATCGTTTTCGGATCCATCATTTTTCCGTATGTACCGTTCATTTTATCCAGTCCCAACGATCATATTGCTTTGTTATGTTTCCGCATCTATCGTTTTCCCGCATTTATCGTTCATTTCAATCGGTCTCTTCAAAAACGATAGATCGAGATTCCACTGTATATATATATATATATATATATATATATATATATATACACAGGGTGTCCATAATTAAAGTCCCACTTTCAAAAGGCTGCAAAAAAAGAACCACTGGTCAGAATGACTTCAAATTTGAAATGAATATACTGGAAGAAGGGGGAAACAATTTGGCATAATAATAAAAAAAGTTACAAAATGTATCAATAGATGGCTATGTAACATTTTGGAACTCTTTTTTTATTATGCTAAATCGTTTCCCCCTTCTTCCAGTATATTCAGTTCAAATTTGAAGTCATTCTGACCAGTGGTTCTTTTTTTGGAGCCTTTTGAAAGTGGGACTTTAATTATGGAAACCTCAGGGTGTCCATAATTAAAGTCCCACTTTCAAAAGGCTGCAAAAAAAAGAACCACTGGTCAGAATGACTTCAAATTTCAAGTGGGACTTTAATTATGGACACCCTGTATATATATATATATATATATATATATATATATATATATATATATATATTGATTGGTTTTTGTATATACTGCGTACAGTAAAAACATAATAAGTAAGAGGTTAAGCACAAATAATTACAGTATGCCAAGCGAGAAAATTAGAATAAATTATCACATTATTCCCTCTTACCCTTTCTTTTCTCTTTACTTTTCGCCGATTCATCGCGAACAAAGGCACGGCTATACCTCAGTTGACGTTGATGGATGCGAGAAAGAAGTGGGAAAAAAACCCTTCTCGAAGACAACAAAACTTAATGTGTTCTACGTGAAAAGCGCTTCTTTCTTCTATTCATCCAAGATTCTTTGAAAGTGTCATATCCAAAACACAAATTTTATACGGCTTGAAAAGGAAAAAAGCTGGACGATATAAATGTTAAAAGGGAAAAGAAATATAGTTTTGTATGTAAATCTTGTGGTGTGAGTTTTTTGTTTTTTTCCAGCTTGTTTAAGTAAGACTTTTCTTTCCACAAGAATTGGCAACGTTACAAAATATTTCATGGCCAAAGTAAATGAAGCACCTTTCATCAGCGAAAAGTTCAGTTTTTTTTAATAATTAAATGCAGTGTGGCGTGTAAATCTTTTTAGAAGTATGAGTAATTTCAAAAACATAATGCATAAAATATTTATCATTTTTTCAAGAAAGGTTTATTTCGTGTTTTTTAAACAATAGGTTCCCTTTAGTCTCTGAATGCAGATAGCTAGGTAGATCAAACTGATAACAGACGTTAATAGTCCACTCAGTTTCGCGCATTTGTTTTTTCTACTTCAATTGTCAGATCTCAAGTTCCTTCAAATCAGTTAAAGTAGTTAGACTGAAGTAATTGCTCAGGATTCCTTGCTACCTCATTTATCGCCAACGATGCCAAATCTATCAGACTGCGGTTGCAAAGATAATTCTTGTATAATGATGCTGTGATCTACTCTGACTATGATGAAACAGATTAAGCAAATTAAGATTGTTTTAACTTTCATATTACCAAATTTATTCTCATTTATTTATTTTGATTACCAAAATTTTCAACTTTATATTTTTAAATAAAGTCGAACCCCGTTATAGCGAACCCGGTATATAACGAACTCACGGATATAGCGAACGAAAATTTTGGTCCCGCTGTTTTCCTATTATATTTAATGCTAATTTATCCTTTTATAGCGAACTTCCGAAATCTTAAAAATCGGCTATAATGAACCTTTTTTTCAGTCGACTACTGATTTTTCTTTTATTTTTAAACTTTTTAAGAATGTTGAAGATACAACGAATGTTGAAGAAGAAGATGATGAAGATTTACCTATTGCGATGTGGATAGCAAAACACAAAATTTCATTATTCTCAGATTATGACGTGCAATTGTTCGAAGCATGTGATGATGGAGTCATTACATGTGAAAATCCGACTGATGAAGATGTTGTGGAAGAAATTAAAATGAATGATTCTGATATCGAAGATTCTGCATCTGATGCTGATGGACAGGAACACATAAATGACGAAATCCCCACCATCTCAAATGCTACAGCAGCGATGTGTGTAATTAATAAGCTTTTGTCTACACAAACAGTGGAAGAAAGAGTGTTGGAGTCATTTGATGAATTGGACAAATAAATTCATAAAATGTTTTTGAAGTCAGCATCACGTCAGCAGAAGATTACCGATTATCTATGTATCAAAACAGTGAGCAACAATTAAAGGTAAAATGAATTTATTACCAGTTGTCTTCCTTTTTAGTTAATTTAATTAGAATTGTGTCAGTTTAATGTAATTGATTTTAGTCAATTTAATTCATTAATGATCTCTTTTAATAGATTTTATCATTTTTCAAATACATCATTATTGAATACACATAGGAACTAATGGATTATACATTTTGTGAACTCAAACATTTTTCTTTACGGTTCGGATAGAGCGAACCACCGGATATAGCGAACAAAACCTTTGGTCCCTTGAAGTTCGTTATAACGGGGTTCGACTGCATTGAAATCTAGAGTCCATGCGTTTAGTTTATTAGAATTGTGTCAGTTTCATGTAATCGATTTTAGTCAATTTAATTCATTAATGATCATTTTTAATAGATTTTATCATTTTTTAAATACATCATTATTGAATACACATAGGAACTAATGGATTATACATTTTGTGAACTCTAACATTTTTCTTTACGGTTCGGATATAGCGAACAAAACATTTGGTTCCTTGAAGTTCGTTATAACGGGATTCGACTGTATTAATTAATAACAAAAAGTTTTTAAGAATTTTATATAGGTAGGTACGTATTTAAGTAGATTCATCTGCTCATGTAAATATATATCAACGGGAGAATACGTCTACTTATATGCGTATCCCAGTTTTGAGATTCCTTAATAAATATCTGTAGATTTGTTAGCTATAAATATTTGTTTGGTAGAGCAACAGTTGTTATTTTTTTTCATTTTGTACACAAGAATACTTTTTAATACATCATTAATTATGTCACTGATTAAATTATATAATTTATAGTTTTGAAGAGTGCGTCCCCACTGCCTAATATTTCAAACCAACGTTATAGAAAATATTTTTGTTCAAAGTACTTGGCTTTCAGCGCAGACTGATTGTCGTTTGCTCAGATTTTCTGAACACGAGGTCAAGATCCTAAATTCTAGTAAATTTTAAAAAATTAGATTCATAATTCGCAATTTTATGTTGTTTCAGTGCTGAAAAATACCTCAGCGGATTAAACTAAAAATGCTGCATATTCGGATTTTGGTCGGAGATATAGATTAAATACTGTTATATTTAGCTGATTAGTAATCAGCCGTCAAATTTTCAACATTTCTGAAAATTTATGTTCTTAGAATATTGAAAAGTACTTCCGTTATGCTGATGTTTCGTATGAATAATTTTGGTTTTTTTTTCTTATCAATGAAATTAACTTATGCTCTCTGTCCTTAGAGCGCATGGGCTGACAACGTATCTTACGATACTATTGATATAAAACTTTTGCTATACCTTTAAACTCTCTCTGACCGGAGTTGAAGCTTGAACGAACGCTCTGAACTTCTATGAGTCAATTTTCATTCCCTCATATGGAATTGAATAGTCCTTTCGTTCTTTGAAAATAACCACACGTCATATGACTAGGGGTACGTAAATTTCGCATAAAAAATATAGAAATTTCGCATTTATTCGTAAATATATATATATATATATATATATATATATATATATATATATATATATATATATATATATATATATATATATATATATATATATATATATATATATATATAATATATATATATATATATATATATATATATATAATATATATATATATATATATATATATATATATATATATATATATATATATATATATATAGAGAGAGAGAGAGAGAGAGAGAGAGAGAGAGAGATAGAACGAGAGAGATAGATAGATAGAACGGTGGCGTAGTGGTTAAAGCGTCAAGCTGCCATCCCACAGGTCCAGGGTTCAACCCTGTGACTGCGCAAGGTCGACTCAGCCTTTCATCCTTTCAGTGGGTCTATAAAATGAGGACCAAACATGCTTGGGAACTAAACTGGGGGTCCCACGTCAGGTTGACCACCTGACTGAGACATATGCTGTATGGCACCCCAAGCCCACGGTTACGAAAGCGGAGATGGGTACCGCCGGTCCTGGTCCACATCGGACTGTTGTCCGATGTTACGTTAGTTTATGTATATGTTTCTATATATATATATTCAAAATTCTCGCTAATATTATAAGAAATCTCAATTTTACTTACTTGGTTAGGTAAGTATCAAAATTCATAGTTAAAAGCTAAAGTTGTAGTAGTCTACACATTCTCTTCCTTAAGTCATTAGAAATAAGTAACAAGCAATTTTCAAGAGGGAGATCTCTCAGTTAAAGACCGTGGATTGTCTTAGATAAACAATTATGTTTATAAATTATTACTATTATTAACTAATTTCGCTTAAAAAGACGTCTATAACCGAGTTTTTGCCTAAAAGTAGTAAAAATATGGTTTTCGCATTTATTCACTCATTTCGGCAAATTTCGAATTCATTCGCGTCTATTTCTTGAATACGAAAATTACGTATCCCTACATATGACTCAGTCGCTAT
Organism: Dolomedes plantarius; assembly: GCA_907164885.2. NCBI lineage: Eukaryota > Metazoa > Arthropoda > Arachnida > Araneae > Dolomedidae > Dolomedes > Dolomedes plantarius. Next base: position 79,312,290 of record OU015491.1, on the reverse strand, counting down.
TGTAACGTATGTCTGCTTAGCAAATATTGTTATTTTCACATATAATGCATTTAGTGTAGGGGTAGGGGATTTTAGTGAATTGTTGTGACGGAAAGGCACTTCTCTAAGTACAGAAATTTAAAATCATACAGGCAAAGGAGGTAGTTATTAATGCTCAGAAATACCTGAAGAGGTTCTGCTGGTTAGTACTCCGGGTAATAATTAATATCTAGGGATACGTAATTTTCGTATTTACGAAATACATGCGAATAAATGCAAAATTTACCGATATGAGCGAATAAATGCAAAATTTACCGATATGAGCGAATAAATGCTAAAATTATATTTTTACTACTTTCCGGCGAAACCTTGGTGATAAACGGCTTTTTAAGCGAAGTTAGGTAATAATAGTAATAATTTATTAATATAATTGCTTATCTAAGACCATCCACGGTCTTTAACCGAGAGATCTCGCTCTCGAAATTTGCTTATTACTTATTGCTAAAGACTTAAGGGAGAGAATGTGGAGTCTAGTACAACGTTAGCTTTTAACTAGGAATTTTGATAGATACCTAACCAAGTAAAAATAATAATTTTTTTTAAATAAATGTGAAAATTTTTTAATTAAAATTTTTTTGCGAATAAATGCAAAATTTTATATATTGTATTTTTTGCGAAATTTAGATTTTTTTGTGAAATTTACGTACCCCTATTAATATCTTTAAATAACACTTCAGACTGTAACTACTTATTATTAATAATATCGATGAAACTGGAGGCAAAAGTTTGAACCCCGGATCTGGCCGAAGGAATATGATTTAATTTTCCTTCACTCTTTTTTTTTACCATCACCTAAAATACAAGTTTTACTGAAACTTTTGCATTTTTCAAGCTATTATATTTCTTTCATTATTTAATTTACAAAGATGTGAAAATGTTTCTAATTGTGTTGTAATTATAATCCCTGTGTGATGTAAAATTGCAAAATTTCGAGCGAGGCGAATCGAAATGCAAGCCAGAAATTTAATTCTTAGAACAGTTAATTTCGCCTATGATTACTTCGAAAAGAAACGCGAAATTAAGTAAATACTTTGAATAAAGACTTGAAAAGTTTCCACGTGCTATTAACAAAACTAAAGTTCAGTAATCGAAAATTTAACTGTTTAAATAGGGTATGACCGACAGAAAATTCTTCTCGCTCTCTGTATACTGACTGACGGAGAGGAATATATGTATTTATTTAAAAGTTAATTCTGTATAAATATTTAAATTATCTGGGAGGAATGTCGAAGTAATAACACCGCCACATCATATTTAAACTTCCTATAAACTTGAAATTAATCCCAGTCGAATATTCCAACACTGATGGGAAATGTCTTCCTATATCGACATGAATTCTGAATTTGCGCGGGCAGCAAATATTTTTCTTCTACTCTCAGGAGTAGAAATCAATTTCATGCAAGCGAAATTGCTTTCTGAAACAGGTCATACACCAGAAAATAATAGGAAACTGAAGTAATGTAAGAAAATGTGAAAGTAATTTCTCTCTAAAAAAAAAAAAAGAATTCAGATGGATATTTTACATATTAAATTGCGTAACTACAAAATTTTTTAGAAAGATATAGTGACGGTAAAAAGATGTAATGGAAAGTTATTTAATACGATAACCGAATACCTTTTGGACATTATTTTGTCCAGGTTGCTTCTTTGGGTTTGCCCGCAAGAAATAAATATTTTTCATTACCTTAGAAAGTAGTTTAGTTCTTCCGATACTTTCTTCCTAAAATAGGATCTTAAGATATTCACTAAATTCTTCTCGAATACAATAGCTAATGGTGCAAGAAAATACATAAGAAGAGTTGTCAAAAGAGTTACAGTTTTCGACTTATCAGGAAATGTGAATATACTTACGCGCAAGTATAGTTATCAGAAAGGTATACTAACACTAGAAAGAGTTTTATCTCAAAATGTTTCGAAATGTTTTGAAAACAGAGAGTAAATTTTTCAAAAAAAAAAAGAGTTGAAGGTTCGTACTTTTTTATCTTTTCTGCAGCCAAGAAATGTCTTATAGACTAATCGAAAGCTTTTTCTCAAATCATACACTTGTGGCGTAGAGGCGACACATGCTCGCTAGCTTCCTCCATAGGACTATAGGACCATAGAAACATGTGATTAACTGTGTTACCTAGGCCATCGCCTTCTAACACAGATATTTCATGAGATTGACAACGGAGAGCGAAAAGATTTCTCCTGTTAATCTTTTACTTCTTACAGAGATACGTCGAAAATACCTTTCCCAGCAATATGACGTCATAAGGCAGCTGAGTTTGAGCATTTCTTCCGCGATGTGATCGCGTCTGAAAAAATGCAAGTTGGAAATTTGCATACTAAATTATGCAAAGTATATACCAGTTGCGCACGCATCAAAGGAAGAGTATAAGAGGCTGCACCTCGAAAGGATTCAAGCAGTTTCCAAGGCAAAAAACAATTAAAAATTTCATAAAATAAAATAAAAATCTATTTTAATATCCTGAAACTTCCTTCTAGCACTTATTATTTGTCTCTGAGTAAATCCTTTTGGATTTGCTCGATTTCATAGTTTTAGAACTCACGGATTCTGAACCTTATCTCTCTATCCAATCACTTTTCTTTCTCCTCTCGCTACCTGTCAATTGAAAACCAGCTTTCAGACAGCTATTGACTCTTCCTCCACTAGAGAAGCTTCACGAAGAGGAGACGTCCTGGAGACGTCGAATGAGGACTTTTCATTTCACCCTCCAAAGCTCGGACCAAAAAACTCTCTGCTTCACTTTTGTGTTGCAATTTACGCTTCCGAAGATATTAAAAAACGAACATTCCTTTTCTCATTTCGGTGGAACTTTCTCTCTCCATTGTCAATCTCATGAAGTATCTGTGTCAGAAGGCGATGGCCTAGGTAACACAGTTAATCACGTGTTCCTATGGTCCTATGGTCCTAGGGATTCAGGCAGCCAAGCCGAGTCGCTCCACAACAGAAGTCATTCCTTTTGCAACTCAGCTATCGCCGGCCGGTTCCAGCGGTTACAAGTGTTAGGGTATTACGATGTCCCCGATGTTTCCTGATGAGATGTGTTAACATGTTGGCAACCCTTCTTTTAAGCTTTCTTTCCAGTTGCCTTTTTGGTAGAATGTTTGTTTGGGGGCGAAAATTGTGAGTCACACTTGCAAGTTCTTTTTTGTAATTGTTTATGTTCAATTTTATTTTAATAAATGCGTTAAATCTTGTATGTAGCACGTATTTTTGAATATAGAAATACTTGGAGTCAGTAAAGGGATGTCCTTAACCCCCTTGACACTTAATTGCGATTAATTTTGTGACACAAGTTAATAATGGAAATATGTCGTGTTGTTCAAATAGAGAAAGCTACGAAATGCTTACAATATCTTCTCTAAGCAGTTACCGAAAACAGCGTTTTTCAAGAAAACAGAAGATAACGGTTTAGAAAAGGTACATAATGTCATTGTAAACAAATCCTCGCTGCTATGTGCCATCAAAAAGGATTGATAGTAATCTTCCTTTGGATGACCGACGTGAAAGGAAATTATAATTTATAAAAAAAATAAGTATTCAGAAATTACAGCGACCCCGGCTTTTTGCCTATACGCCGTGTTCAAACTGTCGACCGGTCACTACGTAGCAAAACCTAAATACGCAGCCGAGGGTTAATTTCCCAGGTTCGGTGACACTTTTCATTATTGTTGGGCCCACGAACGCCGAACGGACAGTACAGATCTGCCATCCAAATAGGCAACCCCGGGCCCTAAATATAAAATAAATAAATAAATAAATAATAAATAAATGGGAACCAATGCTAGGATTTAACCACACACATTTTCGATCATTAACGGCATAACCGCAAAACCATTAGGGGTTTAAAGAAATCAAAATTAATGAGGAAATTTATGAAGGGTTAGCTACTTTTTAGTAAGAATATTGGCAACAAGATAAATTTGGTATTTGCAGAACCACTTCAAAGAGATCCAAAAAAGTACCGTTAACGTATCCAGATATGCGCAAGTGATCTTTTCATCTATATGCATGAAACAGTTCCGTGAATGACTGACTGACAGATCACAGGCCAAACCGCTGGACCTAAAGGGCTGAAATTTTGCATCGCTATTCTTCTTATAGTGTAGGGGTGCACTAAGAAAGATTTTTGAAAAATTCTTCTTAGATTTTTTTAAATTAAATTTTTAAGTTGTTTTTGTAACTTTTTTTAAGTTTGCATTTAAAATAATAATCTGAGGGTGAGTACAATTACAATTATACTATATAATCTCGCGATATAAAATTTGTATCACGAAAATGATCATAAAAATTTCTTTAAAATGAAATCTTTTTTGAATCTTTACCTCCATTTTCTGATTTTTGGTGAATTTTTAAAGATTAATTTCTAGAATTTAATTTATTAAATGCTAATCACGATGTTTTTTTCTTTTTCTGATACTTTAAATTAATTTTCCGTCACGTTCATAACAACGAAATAAATTGACAAAAAAAATGTTAAAATACAGAAACAATAAAATTTAACCACTAAACTAATTGAGATGGAATTTTTTTTAGAATTTAACTTAAATTAGTGACTACCTTCCAGGCAAAGTTTGCATTAAAAATAATAATTTGAGGTTTATAAAATTTATATCATGAGAAAGACCATAAAAATTCTTTTAAAGTGAAATCTTCTTCGAATCTACACCTTCATTTTCTGATTTTTGGTAAATTTTTAAAAATTAAATTTTTGAATTTCATTTATCAAATGCTGAACATGTGGTTTCTTTTCTTTTTGTGATACTTCAAATTAATTTTGCGTCACGTGCTTAACAACGAAACAAATTGACATAGAATATTAAAATACGATAAAAGATAAAATTTAACCATTAGACTAATTGAGGTGGATTTTTTTAAGAATTTAATTCAAATTAGTATGTTTTATGCATATTAAACATATAAATTAATTGCATACATTGACCGTTATATTTAATTTGAATATTTTCTTCTACATTATTTAATCTATAAAAATATCCGTAACGATTTTTTTATAAATATGTATTTATTTGGCATTAATTGCATACATTGACCATTGTATTTATTTTAAATGTATTATATATATATATATATATATATATATATATATATATATATATATATATATATATATATATATATATATAGCATCAAATGCATATACTTTGACCATTGTATTTAATTCGAATGTATCTTGTAGCGAAGCACGGGTGTTCACCTAGTTTCGTATAAAAATGGAAGGTTCGTGAAGAAAATTTAAAACGAGCATAGGTTTCAAGGGGAAAATTGAATGATTACCAAAATAATCGGGCCTAAATTCGATTTATTTATATCATTTGAATTGATGTATAGGTAGCAGAATTCAGCTTATAAAGAGTACTATGCTCTTAAAATATGAGTGAAAGTCGTTTTTATCATTTGAATAAGAATTAAATAGACAAATGTAATTTTTACTGATTACAAACGAAAATGACTTCCAGTATAATATGTCAGGAAAAAGATGGAGGGGATGACATAAATTATTTGTACGGCTTCATGTTCCTACTTTTATTTTATCATAGATCTACAGATGAATTATCCTATGAATGTCTAGAAACAGAACAGACCCAGTAAAGAATTGATAATGATCGAAGTATACTTACAAGTTATCTAAAAAGCATATAAGAGGAGTGCTGTTGATAGCACGGCTGCTAAGGTCTTCCTGGCAATCAAAAAAATGTATTTATTACTTGAGTACATGTAAACTCGAATAAAAACTAAATAAATATTTGCTGCAAAAGGTCAATACAGTCGAACTCCGTTATAGGGACCCCGGTATATAACGAACTCACGGATATAGCGAACGAAAATTTTGGTCCCACCGTTTTCCTGTTGTACGTAATTTAATTAGTATTGTAATCGATTTTAGTCGATTTAAATCATTAATGATCATTTTTAATAGATTTATTATTTTTTAATATATCATTATTGAATACACATTGCAACTAATGTTTATACATTTTGTGAACTCTAGCATTTTTATTTATTATTCGGATATAGCGAACCACCGGATAAAGCGAACAAAACCTTTGGTCCCTCGAAATTCTTTATAACGGGGTTCGACATTAATACTTTGAATAAAGATACCATGAATTAAGATATCTTTCTTTTAGGTGAGTGTTTAGTTCAATTTGTTGTTAAATTAAAGTGCGATTTTTGCAATATCTGCTGGGCAGCAAATAGAATTCCAATCAATGAAATACAAATGATTTCTTAGATAGTATAATACTGTTGTAATCATAGATAATGTACTGTTGTGTTATACCGTTGCAATCTAAGATAGCTAAGAACTTATATCCTCTGAGTTCAAACTTAGTAAGAACAGGAACAGATAATTCTTTGAATAGTAGGAAACAGCATCACATGTTGTAAAAATATCCGTATGACAGTGTGACGTAGGCAGTAATAAGACAAGCGTTCCGCTTCAATTACTTTACTACGCTACCTTAAACAACTACAAACTACAACTACACACTACAACTACAAAAAGCAAGTATGTACAGCGAGTTAGAATTAACATGTTAGATATGTCAGGACGGCTTCGGGTTCACAGACCAACTCTGGCCTATCAGGCCGAAAGACCAGCAGAGCTGCTTCCTCTCTGGCACTCAAAACAGATCTCTCTCTCGTGGAGTAATGGGGGTCTTCTTTTATACGGTCGGCGAATTCAAAAGCGTTTTAAGTAGTCGTAAGGATCCAAAGTTTATGGGATTCCACATGTCGCTATTGTGTCAAAATTCTGGAGAGCCCTCGAACCACTCAGGTATTTATGCCTTTTTTAACGTCAGAAATGCATATTACAAGAAATTTATGGCCTCTTATCCTAGAATCTATGAGACCGCTCAGTTTAACCTTTCGCCGATAGATGACATGTTCATTTTGAGGGGTAGGAACGAGCATCACAGACTTATATAGTTACAGTTTTCGTGGAGTAATGGAGACAACGTCACAACTGACATTATTTTTATTGATGTTTCTCATGTCCCCAGACCGGAAGTATAACAGAATTGCTCCATAAAGGCTAGCGGGATGAGGGGTGCAGTTCCGATTTAAAATGGCACCACAAGGGTTGAAGTCCGATTTAGCCAGGTGTCACCTCAATTTTGACCGAGCACCCTCAGGGATGACACCTGGGGGAATCGCACCCTCTCCCACTCTCTCTCCTCATTCAGTAACTTTCCGGTCTACGGATTTAACGTGCCCATATCCGGCCTAGACACGGAGGTATTTAATGGTGCTTGTCGGGATTCAATCCGAGCACTCTCAGCACCGAAAGCCGTCGCGTTACCAGCTAGGCTACCTTTTTCCTGACACTAATTTTAATGTGCCACATCTCTGCTTTAGAGCTTTCATAAGTGAAATAAAACTTTAAATAGTATTAGAAAAAACGTGCGTTACGGATGAGTTAAGGTTTTGAGAGTAATAGGAGTCTAGATTTTTTTTTTTATAGATTACATTGATTAGTCACATAAAGGGAAAGTTGGGCAGCAATGCATCTTATTTCAAAAGTCATAGTATATCTCATGACATGGTGTGATATATACGATCTAACATGTATCCTGTGATAAAAATTTTACTCTTTCGCAAGTATTATCTATATATACTATTTATAAAGGTGTTTTTTTTTTGTTTTATCCCTTTTTCTCCCTGCATACTTACCAATATAGATAAATGAGGTGCCATTCTCCCCTTGCTGCGGATTGTTAATTTATAATTACACATCTTATTGCTTGCTTAAAAATTGAAGTATTAACATTATAAACAATTTTTCTTCCCCTAGATGGCGCGAGCTAGGTTTTTTTTTATTTTACCATTATCAATCGAACTGAATTTTTAAATTTAAAACTCGTTTGCTTTTATTATCATTCTGGGATTTCATTAATGAGTTTCTTTATTGACAACATCCGCATAGGTGTACATTATTCTTTCTTTTATGGAAAAACCATATATATTACTTCTAGTTGATGATTTTTTGTGACGATCCCTTTCTCTCTCCTCATACTTAACCAAATTCGATAAATGAGGTACCATTTTAAAGATGAAGTTCTCCTCTTCTGACGAATTGTTAATTCGGAATGACCAAATTGTATTGTTTGTTTGAAAATCGAAGTGAAAAATTGACTTTTCGCCCTAAAGTTTTTTCCCTGGATGCGTCGAAACGCCACGGTCAAATAGTGTGCACAAAGAGGTTTTGTAATGCAAATATCAGATTTTCCACGAGTTTCTGTCATATTTAACTTTTAATATTGTCTACAAAGGTGTTTTGCCGTGTACATATCTCATGTTCCCCTGTTTTATCTTATGATTTCCCTCCATTATTGTGTCGAAAGATGTTTTTTAATTGGTTTTGCATTATCCTTACGCACCATTGTTATTTGACAAATAAACAATTGCTACTAATGAACCGGTACTTCTTTCATCCTACTACAAACCACCAACCTCGCCATATAATTTATCGTATTTAAATCGCATGTGAAAGGGTCGCACGGGCCACGTAGTTAAAGAACTAAATTCTCTTTACGATTTATTATAATCAGCTTATTTATTTCGCTGAATTACATATAAAAATATAAAACACAGAGTTTTTTCATTTTTCTGCGCAATATTGAACGATATTGAGTACGGGAGACTGTAATCTTTCAGAGCTAAACAATTTCCAGTGTATTCATTAGGCCTGAAGTGGATAAACTTTTATACCTCATTACATATGACATGTTTACACGGGAATGAATACTTTCCAAGTCAAAGAGAAATCCAACCAACGCGAAGTAAAAAGAATCGCTCGAAAATTCTCATTCCGAAGAATTAATAATATCAAAAATTTAATCTCTTTCAGTGCAATGAATCACACTAATTAATTTCTGAACCGCACAATAAAAACTTTTTTAAAGTTTGAATCATTGCAACAAATCTAGTTAATTAATTAATTTTGGGGCCCGATAAGAATTGTTAATGTAAAAGTATTCGCAGAATAGTGCTTTTAACCAAAATGGTTCATTATGAAATGTGTTCACTTGAAAAAGATTGTATTCTATAAAGCTGCAGTAAAACCCAGTGGTACATATAATTAATTATTTGAACACATTTATGTTTAAAATAATTAATTTTTCACAACTGTTTTACGATTACGTATACTAAAATGAGTTGTCTGGCATTTCATATTTTGGAATCATAAGTTTTGTAAATAATGCAATAGATTTAGTTTAAAGAATGACTCTTTTTTATCTCTTGGTTTATCAATATAATTAATAATATATTTATTAATATATTTAATATTGTAACGAATGATGAAGGAAAACACAGCGCCTCTTGGCGGAATTAGAAGAATTTTGGTAAGTTTGGCGACATATGGAGAGCCAATCGGATTTGCCATAGGAGGCGTTGCTGTCATTTCTGGTTATACGTAGTTGAAGCTATTTCCGGTTCTAGAATCCGTGCAATCCGTGTTTTCTTTTTTTATGTTCTTTTGCCTTTTAGTAAAATTTTGTGTTTTGTGGCTCGTAGTTAATAATAAATAAGTTTGAGCTAGTCGGTGATATTTTATTACTATTATTTTTGCTGACGAATAACAATATTATATTTATTAATAAACCAAGTAATATAACTATATTATTAGAGCAGAATCATCACGAAGAGTTTAAGGTTTGTTCCAACGGTCAGTTTTAACGAGAAATGTCTAATTATTTCATTATCTTTAAAATTCAAGCTTTTCTGCAAAGCTTTTTATTCGGGCTTTTCTATTATTCAAATAAAACTTATTTATACTTTCGTTCAATTAAAATATAAAGGCAAGAAGTTAGCATTTAAATGGGAGAATGATGTGGTAAGAATTTTTTTTATCAAGAATTTAAAATTATAAGTTACTTTCAAAGTATTTAAAGATTGTTTTGAAATATATGTTTTATTTTAAAGTTTTAGGATTATTTCGATATTTTTTCATTGTGCTTCCCTTTATAATTGTGATTCTGTGGTTATTAAAAAGCCTTAAGGTTGGCCAGGCATTACCCCATTAAACAAACTCAAAAGAAGCATTCTGTCTAGTTTCAAATGAACTATGTATTTTAACTTTATTTAAAATTTGTTATATCGTTTTTCAATATTACTTGAAAATCACTAGCTGATACGCTTGAAGATCAATATTTCGGAAGAATTTTGTTCTATTACGCCGGTTGCAACCAATTTTGTACTCTAGTTCCTATGCTAACGTCCTCAATAGTTTATTTAAAATATTTTTTAGTTCTCAGTTAATTTTGTTCTGCTTTTTATTATAATCGATAATTTAATGACAGATCACAATAAATTTCAGTTCAAGGTGAAAATTCCTCAACGGTCAACATATACCGGGTGTCCCAAAAATGACCGACGATTTGAAAAATCAATTAAAGAAAAACGGATGGTGATAGAAATGTACGGTTTGCTGCATTTTGCTTAAGTAACCAGGGAATTTATTCTCACCAATTTTCAAAATTAGTTACAAATTTCGTCAGCAGATGGCGCTGCTGACTGGGTTAAAACTATAAAACAATGTTTTCAAAGCAAGAAGCATGCGCAAAGTGGGATGGATTGGCCTCTCTATTCGCCAGATTTGTCGCCATGCGATTTTTTCTTTGGGGGTACTTGAAAGACCAAGTGTATCGTCACAATCCACAAACTGTAGATGAACTGGAACAATACATCTGTGCTGCTTGTCAGAACATTCAAACTGAAATGTTTGCACGGACATCAGCGAATTTTGACCTCAGACTGCGCCACGTTGTTGCTGCAAACGGTGGTTATTTTGAAAACATTGTTTTAAAGTTTTTCCCCGTCAGTAGCGCCATCTGTCGACGAACTTTGTAACTAATTTTGAAAATTGGTGAGAATAAATTCCCTGGTTACCTAAGCAGAATGCAGCAAACCGTACATTTCTATCGCCTTCCGTTTTTCTTTAATTGATTTTTCAAATCGTCGGTTATTTTTGGGACACCCGGTACATATGGTTATTTTTTTTCATTATCTTCAAAATATTCGAAATCTGACAGGATTGTAAAACTTTTTCAGTAAAAGCGGTTTTCTAAACAATATATACGCATCCAGTAGGCTCACAATTATGTACGTCAATACCCCTACCTTGTTCAGAATACTGACTCACGTCTTATATTGATAATTTACCAGTCTGAATTTATTCACAATATAGTCATCATGAATGTAACAAATGAAATAGCATAATTACGAAACAGGCAACGATTTCGGTGTTCACTAACCTTTACTTGAAGGGTTCCGCACACCTGCGTCGAATAAGATGTTAGATTAATCAACAGCACGGCTGTTCAGTGATTGAGATACCGGCGTTGAATGCCGAAGGTTTTGGTTTGATTCCTCACCTAGTCATTGTTTCCCGCGGGAACCACAAAATTGACTGCTGTGTGAGAGATCCGAACGATGCAGTCTTTGTCGACGAAAAGGAGAGATTTTGGAGCGAGATGCGAGTCTCGTGACTGCTCTTTCGACGGGGAACAACGCAAATTTTATCAACGTCTTTGCACGGTAGTTCAGTGGTCAGAATATAGCTCGTTATAACAGAGATAGTGAGCTAAATATCTGCTCCCCTATAGTGGATTTAAGTAAAAGAAAGGTTATCGATAAGTCCGACTTCTATCGATAAGTCTTCTATCGATAAGTCTGATTTCCCTTTCGACGGAGAACAACGCAAATTTTATCGACATCTTTGCACGGTAGTTCAGTGGTCAGAATATAGCTCGTTATAACAGAGATAGTGAGCTAAATATCTGCTCCCCTACAGTGGATTTTAGTAAAAGAAAGGTTATCGATAAGTCCGAATTCTATCGATAAGTCTTCTATCGTTAAGTCTGACTTCCCTTTCGACGGAGAACAACGCAAATTTTATCGACATCTTCGCACGGTAGTTCAGTGGTCAGAATATAGCTCGTTATAACAGAGATAGTGAGCTAAATATCTGCGCCCCTACAGTGGATTTTAGTAAAAGAAAGGTTATCGATAAGTCCGATGTAAGGCCCATATTACACTATCAAAGTTCTTTGACAAAGATCTTTTATAAAAGAAGTTTGAAGAGAAATATGACAGTGTAGTATCTCAACTTTGACAAAAGAAAACTTTTATAAAAGTTGGGCACTTCGTCAAAGTTTTTTAAACGATTTCGGTGCCCAGATGTTATAAACAACATTTCGAGAAATAGCATGTCAAAAAAATACAAATGAGGGGTTAAACGCGGCAGATGAAGAACAAGATTTCGATTCGAAATAATTTTAGCTCTAATTAAAAATTGCCCACTAATGACAAAACAGAAATACACGAAAAATATTCAAAATGAATGTCTTAAAAACGCAAATCTTTCGAAGAAAAAATCTTAGGATGCTGAAATTTTGAATGGTGATTACTCCTAAGCTCTACATGCCTACTAAGAAATATTTTTTTAAATACAAAATTTGAGCTCTAATTAAAAATTGCGTACTAATGATAAAACAGAAATACACGAAAAATATTCAAAATGAGTATGTTAAAAGAAACACAAACCTTTCGAAGCAAAAGTCGTAAGATGCTGAAATTGTGCATGGTGGTTACTCCTAAGCTCTACGTGCCCACTAAGAAATATTTTTTTAAATACAAATTTAAAGGGGGTTAAAAGGGACTTAATCCCGTCCGACTCTAAAAAACACCCACTGTATCTTTTGGAATCATAGGGCCTAGGAATCTGAAATTTCGTATGGTGGTGCCCCTTAAGCCCTAGGTACACACCAATAAATCTCTTTCAAGAGCTCAAATTTTAAGGGATTTAGCCTCCTCCCTCCCAAAAAATCCCACTGTATCTCTGGAACCATAGGGCCTAGGAAGCTGATATTTTGTATGGTAGTTCCCCTTAAACCCTAGGTACACACCAATAAATCTTTTTTAAGAGCTCGAATTTCAAGAGGTTTAGTCACCTTAGATAGAAATAACTTTTATAAAAGATCTTTGTCAAAGAACTTTGATAGTGTAATATAGGCCTAAGAGAGAGAATCGTTACCAATAATGAGAAATTTTCAGGCGATCTCCAAAGATAAATTTCTGCACGAACTTGTAAAGCTTGCTTATTTATTGACTTTATTTTCCTATCTTCCCCACAATATAAAAGTATTTGAAATAGATGTGAGATAGTCGTCCGTTATCATGAAGATAAAATTTTTAAAATAGCTTTAAAAATTGTTATTTAACTCTTTACATTTTTATACATTTTTACTCATTTTTTCCTTGAGATGGTCACAATGATACGACACATATATTTTAATAACGCAGTTATGAATGGAACGAGGATAAATAAATTAATGAATAAATTAATTAATAATTACCTAATTATGAATAATTATTAATTAATAAATTTATAGTTGATAAATTATTTAATTAATACCTCGTTTAATTAATGAACTATTTATTTAAAGAGGTAACTAAATACAAAAATGACGTTAAATCAATAAAATCAACTGGAAGTATTCATTCTTTTCCAATGATGAAAATAATATATAAAAACAGTATACTTTGATTATGAAATATTTGTTTTGAAACACTCTTACACTTAAATATTAAAGTGTAAATTTTAAAGCAGAAAATATACATCTTAATTAAAATTTAATTCTCATGGCTAAACTAAACTATAACTCAAGTTTATTTGAAAATGAGTTTCATTCTAAGATATCTGGAAGAAAAAAAACTTTTCTACGCAATCTAAACTAGAATACATACAGCTTGTTTGAAATCCCATTAATTTAGCATGTTTTTGCAAGCGAAAATATATGTAATAATCTTACGCATAAAGTATTAATTTGAAAATATTACTTCAAGTGTTGCCTTATGAAAAATTAACACAGGAAACATTCAGTCTCCCGTGTTAATTTTTCATAAGGCATCATTTCAGTTTAAACTTGCAGTACCATCCCAAACAAACTTCTATTCTGAAATTAATTAATCACTTACTCTCAGAAATATTCCAATGGTACATTTATTATAACCACGTAAACACACGAAATGATAATTATGTCTAATATTTAATTTTGCGATGGCTTATTAAGTATACGAAAGAGCTTGTTTAGAACGCAATACACTAGATCATTTATATTTAATTAAAACTATACATCCGAATAAATAATAATTAACGCGGAATGAAGAACTGTCGGTTAATTAAATTATGAAGTTCATGATTCTCCAGATTACTGAGAATTAAAACTCAGGGAAAATATTTAATTAAATTAATGAAATAAAGATGTATTTAATAATGAATATTTCTGCCTTCGAAACAGCCCGAAATAAACACGTATCTGATTTAAAAATAATTGCTCTTTCTTTCAAATATTTTAGATTGTGATGAATCAGTTAAAATATGTTGCAATAACAATCTGCAAAATAAATCTCTCGGCATGTAAAATAAAGGCAGATTTACTGCTGATTAATTGCAGGCACGCGCCTTTCTGAGAAAGTATTTCATAATGAATATAATAAATAGTGTAAAGAACGGTTAAGAAAACGTTCGCATAATTTGTTGCTAATGAATATCTTTATTAATCTCGATATTCACGTTGCATAAAGTGCTTAAATTACAGGATCGGGAATATTAATCAACGAATTTCACCGAGAGAAAACAGTTTCTGTTGGAGAGGCAAGAATTTCAGTAAAAATTACACTCATTTACTTTTTAATTAGGGTTGATTAAAAATGCGAAAACTTTTAAAACGTCGTCATAAATGTAGTCGCATATCACTAACAGTGTACCAAGATATAAAATTATCCGTCATTGAGTATATGCCCTAAGCAAACAGTACGAATGATGCCAATATTTAACTAATCACGTGAAAAAAAATATATTCATCGTCCACTCCTACTTGCAGTAAACACCTTGATACGTAAATGAGTTCCATCTTCCGCACATTTGTCAGCAGTCAAAGGTCTGGATTTCACCGTCATTACATGCACCTCATCATGGCACAATTTCTTATTCGAAATTACCCTATGAATTTACTGCTGATAGATTCTGTTGCTGTTGTTGTTGTTTATATTGCTCCCTCACCGGAAGAATTTCAGACCATGTCCATATATGAGGCGTTGAAAGGCAAAGTGGTGTAAGTCACATTTTCAACTTTTTTCATTTGGGGTCAAATATGTAATCTCCGTGTTCAATTTATGGTGGAATTGTAAATAGTTATTATTTGCAATATTGTAATAATTGTTATGAATTTTAATTTGATCAATTGATGTGGATTTTTTTATAGTTTTGGCAGTTAAACTCTTTTGACTTACACCACTTGACTTACTGACTTACACCACTTTGCCTTTCACCGCCTCATATGCTAGTGAGGGGTGCGGCTCTGGTTTATAATGGCACCACCTGGGTCGGAGTCCAATTTAGTCAGATGCCACCTCAATTTTAGCCGAGCAACCCTATGGGCGACACCTGGGGAGATCGTACCCTCTCCCATCCTCTCTGACCTCATATATGGATTTCCAGTCTACGAATTTAACGTGTTCATATCTCGCCTAGACACGAAAGTATTTAATAGAGTGATTTCGGGATTCGACCCGAGCACCCCCAATACCGAAAGCCGACGCGCTACCACTTAGCTACCTTGAGCCCGCTGATAGATTCTCTATACGTTAAATCAACACTATAAGGAAATGGATGAACCACAATTAAGGAATGGTTCAATTTTTTCCACTCTGGGCTGACTTAATAGTCGAACACGATTTCAAGAGTTGGTATAACTATAGAGTAATCCCGCGTTACAAATTGTGGTGCCTTCCGTGTATTTAAAGTTTATTTTTGGTATTGATGCCGTTACTTTTTATCACATAACAAATTTCTGCTGTATGAATTTCCTCTTTTGCATGTATTTGTGTCCATTAAAACTTGATGTTTAACCAAAGCTATTAATTTTTGAAATTTTAAAATAAAAACCAATCTGATAAGGAGATTTCTGATATTTAAGATAAAACAGACTGTAATTTAGTAATTTTCGGTGATAAGAACAAAATTCATTTGAATTTAATAATGATGTTGCACCAGTAGTTAAGACAGTTAAAGCAGTACATAACGTCCCAAATATCTATGCGAACAATGTCAAAGTTGAGTAAAATGGTTTGATTCGCATGCTTCGATTTATTAGTCTCATTATTTTATAAATAATAGGATTGTTTAACAGTCTTTTTAATGAAGTTGAGGGGACAGTGGACTTTCAAAATTGTGAAATTTGTCCAAAAATTCGATTTTTTTAATTTTATTGAATTTTAAAACTACGGACGAGTAGGAATGTGTTGAAAAAAGAATTTTTAATTTCTGTGACCACTTTCCTAGTTATAGGCATTTGTATTTAATTTAGATATTATATGGTTAGTAATAGCAAAAACTTTAAATGTATTTTTCTCAAAATAAAAATTTTCATGTCATACGAATATTCAAACTGCTCCAGGGGCATTTCTAATTATCGTATTGCTTTGAAATTGAAGTTTTATATACTTAACTGTAGGTCTAATAAATCTAATTGAAAAAAATTATGCTTCGTAGCTCAGAAATTCTAAATTCTGTACTTGAAAAGATGATTTATAGGTATTTTGCGTAATAAAATGGATGTTTTCACTATTATTATTTTTTTCTCTTTATATTTTAAAGAATGCTTAAAATAAGAAATAAGTTTCATTGTTAGTTCTATAAGGTATCCTGTAAATAAAAATTACCATATTATACGCAAAAGAAATGCGCATGGAACATTTTTATTTAGGCCAATTTTTGATATAATTAATAACTCCTAATTCATAAATTATTAATCGTTCATCTTTAAATTTTAACCACTTTTACATATCTATAGTACTAATCACATATTCAAATTTCAAACAAATCCATTAAAAACAAAATAGTTAGGTTTGAAGGTCCACTGTCCCCTTAAAGAAACTCAATGCTTACAAAAAAATTAAGCCGTAAAAGGTTTTGTCAAATATTTTGAATCACTACCTGAAGCTAAATCAGCCTAACAGCTTTCTCTTGTATGTCTTATTTTTTTACACGTAAAATTTACAGCTCATTTATTTATATAAGCAAAATTAAGTAAAACTTAGTTAAATGAATAAAACCAGTCATTCGCTTTTTTTTCTAAAATCAGCCAAAGACATACTTAAGTGGTTAACCAATGCATGTGTGAAGAATTAAAATATTTTTGCATTTTAATTACATTGCTCCGAGTTTTTATTTTACATTCATAATATGCAAACTTTAGTTCCATTCTTTTTGCATAATCCTTTCAAAACGCTATAACGCTAAACTCAAGCAATCATATTTTAACAAAACTAAAAATTTATGCTTTATCAACCACGAAAAATGGAAAAAAAAAGTCAATGTGTCTGTATTCCGTGGTTTTGCGTTGAGTTGTTTTTAGCGTAAAAGGTTTAACAAGCGCCATAAAGGAAAAATAGTTCATGACACGCGCAGTTATTCACACTTTACGTAATTGAACTTCCTTTTAAGAGTAAAAAAATAACGTGTTTTAAAGATTTAACAGTTTTTTCAGCATTGTATGAATTATTACGAAATGTAAATACCTTCTTCTTGTGCAAACGTAAGAAAAATTACTGTTATTACGACCAACAATTAACATTCTTAATTGTTGGTCCAACAATTAACATTCTTAATATTAAAATATAACGTGAATAAGAATTATATAAGACAACGAATAGAGTATGCAAGTATATTAGTTCCTCTAGATAGTTTATTATCTAGTTAATATACTTAAATGATATTGCAACACACCAATGGATCATTATCTGGTATTAATTTATAAATGAAGAATTCCATTTCATCCGTTAAGTGAAACACGATAATGATATAGTTAAGTATGTAATTTCTTTGGCTGTTTTCTTCTCGTTTTCTTAATTTATGTTTAATGTATAACGGGAATGAAAGAATTTTAATACATTAAAGATAATTTTTCACATAATGATATAAAAGCGGATTGTTAGAATAACTTGTATGCTTTTATAATGACGTGTAATGAAAAGGGAGTAATTGGAAGAAAGTGGTGAACTGATAATACTATAAGTGATAATTGACCATAAATCTGAAATCCTGGGAGATAACGAAACTGAGAAATACGAAAAGTCTATTGTTAACAATTCTTTGATTGCATCGCATTCATTTTCAGGATGCAATGTAATCGAAATGAAAATTGTTTCGAAATGAAAATTGTTTCGAATGAAAATTGTTTCGAAAATGAAATTCGAGTTAAATCTGTTTAAATGCGATTTAGAACTTGTGTTTGGTAAGCTGTTATAAAAATTGTCGAAAATTGTAGCGAAATTTTTCTTTTCAAGTTTCTCAGTTTTCGATAGCCAAATATATATAAAACTTTCACAAAACTAGTGTAACATTGTTATAATATTCTAATGCGCATTTGTTTTGATAACGGAGCAACTGAAATGATGGAAGAGATAAATAAAAAACTCGATCACAAGTGTTGATTACTTGCTTATAATATACAGAGTGTCCATAATTAAACGTCCCTACTTTAAAGTTGTCTACAGTCGAAACTATTGTTCAGAAAGTTATGAAATTTTGTGTAGGACATATTGAAGGGATGGGAATTTGTTTGAGCGAATAAAAAAATTAGTTCAAAATTTCACCACCAGAGGGCGTTTTTAAAATTAATTACACATTTACGACTGGTTCTTTACTTAAGATTTCACCTTCTTTTTATCCATAGGTCACCCTAACACAATAACTCATACTCATTAAATTTTACAATCTTTGATTGCAAAGTCGATCGGAAACTTGTCCGATAGCTAATTTTCAGACAAAAGATTTGAAGGAACGAAGAAGAAACAAATAAGGCAAATTAATTTTTGTCAACGTAGAGCAGAAGCTGTTATAAAACCTAGAAACTTTCATGGAGATTTTGTTTTCAGCGTGTTTGCTATTGGTAATCAGAATGTCACCGTTGCGATTACCAGATCGAGCTTTGTTAGTAAAATTGTTTAACCAAAACAATAATTCAGCACTACTTTTAGGTTACAATTTGAAAAAGGGGTTGTACTTTATTAAAAAGAGAATATGCTTTAAAAGTAATTTAGGAAGACGCGTTTTCTTGTTACACATATTTATATATATTCTAAAATAATAAAAGAGTTTCAAATTGAACTTTATTTTTATTATATTATGATGTCGTGATGTAACAAGGCAATAAATAATATAACATATGCACGAACCTAAAATATCAAAGTATTATTTCATGCGATGATATAACATTTTCTGATCATAAATTCTACTTAAATATGTTAAAATGTCATTTAGATATTCTGTTTGGCAAGTTATTTGCAAAAGTACTCAAACTTTTGCTCAAAAATTTTTTGGCATGCCTAGCCTGTTATAAATTATTCATACTTAAAGCAAGTTTCAAAACCACGTCTAAAATCAGAATAGTTATAACTAAATCTAGAGAAAATATTAAAACAAAATTGAGAGAGAAGACATGAGATACCTCAAAAATAGGAATGGTTAAAAATATGCAAATAAAGATATAAAAAATATGTGTGCTAAGTTATGCCAAAGAAAGGGCTTTAACAGTCAGTTTATAATGAGAATAGAGTAAGTCTTAGTTCTAATTCCTGACCAAGAAAAAATTTATCCACCCCACCTTCCCCTTCCCGACACACATAAAGTGTTTTTAATATTATTGTTCACTATAACTTAAGATTCATTTACGCATCTGATGGTTGGACTGAAGTTCCGATCAGCTACACTTTTTAGATTTTTAATGGATATCATACGACAATTTCATTTTAAGATAAGCAATGCTTACCACATTCACCATCCCTGTAACTACAAATAGGGCTGAAAAGTTACCGGGGTTTGGGCAAAATCGCGCAACTAATGATACACACGTGAATTGAGATGATCTGATCTGATCTATGGTCAAAGTTTCCAGTCTTAGTTCCAATTTGCTAAGCTACGCTTTAGAATAGCTAACCTGTGCTAACCTGAAAATAATGGCTACAATTCTAGGCGAAAATTCAAGGAATGCCTGAAATTTCTGTACATATTAGGCCTAAGTCTTTATGAAGTCTTTGCATATTGTTAGTTTAACAGTAAAGTGATTGTTTGCCTCTGAACACTATAGTCTGGTGTAAACAGCATTTCAAAAAGCAATTTGAAAAAAAAATGATCTTGATTCGTTTCAAAATTTAGGGTTTCTTGGGTACGAACATTGCCCTAGAAATGAGAAAATTAACCTCCTCTGTTTTCTTAACATTGTTGTCATCTGGTTCACGGTGTGATGAATTAAAATAATTCGCACAATTAAAATCTCCGCAGCTGACACCGCTGCACCCATTGTACCTGTCGAAGTCGACCAGTACCCATTGTACCTGTCGCATCTGACCAGCACCCATTGTACCTGTCGCAGGTGAGGGTAAACTGGGAAGAAAAGGGATAGCACAAATAAATTCTCCGCAGCTGCTTACACCGCTAACCCGCCCCCATTGAACGTGGCAGGTGAGGGTAAACTTGGACGAAAAGGGACACCAAACTGTTTACAAAACGTGACATCTAGGCTGAATAGGAATTGATGACAGATTGATGACGCGAGACCACCTCAAGACCGGGAAGTTACATGAATTGCAGCTTGCAAATCAAAAGTCTCAAAAATGACAACACCATAACAAGAGTCAATGAGAGACGAGTTCTCTGGATGAAGCGCCAAAGTCCAAAAGAAGACGACAGGGCTAGAAAAAGTTAGTTAGGGATCTCCCGAGCTGAGAGAACTTCTCCGACCTTTCAGGGTCGAGATAGCTATAACTCGGACTTATGAAGTCAGCGGTCTTAATCTCAAGACGAGATTTTTCAGCTTCAGTTAGGAAGCTTGGTTTTCTATTTTTTGGAAGGTATCACAAGACGAGATATCTGTCCCGATCGTCCTGGTTATAGAGACTTACCTCGCAGTCATCCGCTCTGCCGATAAAGTAATCGGGGGTCCTGCCGGACTCGAAATTCATGTGATAAGTGAGGTAAGTCCTCTGACAGCTTATCCTAAAGGACTCAGAGACTATCTAATTCGTCATTGTTCCTGTAACCTATTTACGGTGCATCATTTATCAATTTTCCTTCAACTATTATTTTTAATAAAGTAACTCTTTTAATTTACTTGGCTGTAACATTAGTTGAGTCGATCGCTACCTCGATCAATACGTCACAACGGCGAAAGTTATACATGGTAAGGATATGACGTAATTATTTAGTCAGAATACTACAACGAACAAACCTGAGTTTGGTGAAATCATGTATGAATAGGTTTAGTTCATTTAAGCTCTGATATGAAGATACCACTTGCAATGTAAATCCCGGTGAGAATGTAAAATGTCCTTAAAACTGCCCATAAAAACCAATATTTCTCTTACGTAAAAGAAAAAAAAAGTCTTTGTGAATTTATATTCCTGTTGAAAAATAATATTAATAACACGTAATTCATTAAAATCTACAGTACAATTTGCGTGTTTTCGGTAAAACAAAACAATGAACGTTCTTAACACTACATTTTCGTGATCATTTCAACGCGTAATCATATTGATTTAACTAAGTATTTACAGATTTTTTTAAATTTAAGATATACCTTCTTTTTGTGAAATGATATATGCAGTGTGTGTCATTAACTTGTGTGAACCAGTGCGCACTAATTTTAATTTCTATGCAAAATCACATAAGCTTAGCTTCTTTGAAATCCTAAATTTTTATATGATATGTATTGCAATTTATTGGAGGTATTTATGAATCTAAACCTAAGAAATCCTCAAAGATAGCTTAAAATTTTTTTTTTAAATATTCCTTTCGACAAACTTCGAATGCGTATCATGAAAAAGGGATATAGATTTAGAAAGATTGACATTTGTGTCATATTTATAAGAAATGCTATTTTTCATTCCTCGTCCTACGATCACAATCTTCTTTAAAATTGATTTGAAATCAATGCGTTTTTATATAAATTAATTTTTCAAACCATCTGTTTCCCACAAAAGGGATTGCCTTTCGTGGATATAATCAAGTCATGATATATTCCCTCATAAAGGTATTAAAGTGTTGCATTTTTTAAAAGCTTTTGCGACGTATGGCACCTTTACAACTAATCTTTTTGTTGGTAATTTAATTAGCTTAAAATGATCAAGGTTTATATAAAATGAATTTGTCATCGCTCAGAAAATTTTCAGGAAGTATTAAAAAATAATTCATATTTTTCATGCACTTTGTTTTTTGCTCATATTTAAAACCATACGTACGCTTTTAAAGTATTACTTTTGGTCGGGGGTTATCCATATTTACGCTTTTAATAAAATAATTAAACTTCAGGCATTTATCTTTCAAACTAAATTCATAATGTAAAAAAGAAATTACGAAGCAACGTTACTATTTCAGATGGAAGTGATTCTAAGTTTTATCAATGTTATGTGGTAACGATTAAAGAATAACTATTAAACTCCTTTAATATCTGCATAATATGAATTTTTCATCATTTGAATTTGTGAAGAACATGTGGGGTAGAAGTTTTTGCTCGACCCCCAGACAACCCCCCCCCTGCTTAGTTAGTAAGTAAAATTATTTTAAACTTTTTATTAAGGGCGTAAACTGTAACTACTGATACCTCGAAAATGATTGAATGGATGAGGCAGCAAGATAAGTTAACTGTGATTAAATATCGTTTAGTCTTCAAACTTAAATCAGCTCTTGGTAAATCGTTTTGTTTTTGGTCCAAGCTCTGTTGGATTCAAAAATCTTGGAATAGTTCACTTAACTGTTCACTTGCCTAAAATATAATCGCAATCCAGCATTGACGACTAAGCAGTCTTAATTAGCTTCCTATGGAATATAGCCAACATTCTGCCAGCACTGGCGACCATATAGCCTCAATTAGCTCCCTGTGGAATATTGCCTATCTCCTGCAAGAACTAAAGTTTCTATTTTGTTTAAACCTCTTTCTTTGGAGTAGTTGAATGAGCTTGTGTCATTTTGCGAAGGACGATTAGGAAATCAAGATCAGGATAGCCTTGCAAGTCTTACGGGTAGAGGCAAGACTGATTTAGTTCTGTCAACAGATGCTTCACGGTGGACAAAGAATCATCTTGTTTTATTGACTTAAAAAGCAAGCAAAGTTGTGGTGATTGGCTAAAATGCTAGCTGGATAGATCAAAATTATGATAATAAATAGTAAAATTCTACATGAAAACTTAGGTTAATAAACTGTTTTATTTTTAGGTCAGGTTGGGTTAAGATTCTTACCTATAGAACCATAGAGTGGTTAACTCAGCTAGTTGGTATCTAAAGAATATATTTTTGATGCATTTGGATTATTACAATGAAAATGTTTCGAGTGTCTGTCTAGATGAAGTTATTATGATCATCATATTATATATAAAATAGTTATATCTTATTTATTACGTTTTATAGGGCAGTCATTTTTAACAATTTTTTTTCCGTATGTTTCTTTGTCGGTAACTTTTTAAAAATATAATCTTGGTGTTTTTGAAAGCCTGTCTTTGAAATCCTGAAGTAAATTTCAGTATCCTAAAAGCAAATTATCCAAAGTTACCCTACAAATAATCTCATTAAACATTTAATAGAATAGTCTTTTGCCTAACAATAAGATTTTCTTTGTCCTAGCCAACAGGGTACATACTACTGAAGAACAGCTACATATAAAGTGTAAATTAAGCTATTCAGAAAACTGAATTGAAAATGAAGAAACGATTCGCATTAGCCAGATTCTCAAGCCCCCACAGTCCATGCCTCATTTAAGGTAAAGGATTTTGTGGGATTAGACCCATTAAGCTACGAAATTAGCTGAAAGTAATGTGAAGAGAGTTAAAAGCGTATTCAAATTATTCAGGAAATAAAGCTGCATTTCGTTCATAACTTCTATTCGTTGACGAAATAACAAATATGCAAAATTGATCCCCCTGCCCGCTCTCGTACGCATTAAGAGACTGGTAAATATATTCAGTGCCTATTTACTTAAGTGATTAAATCTACATGTTTAGTTATTCAGAGAAAATAATTGGACAAACAAAGTAACGTAACAATTAGTTGGCAGCATTCGAGGAAAAGCGACAGAAAATTTTCGGAATAATTAACTCGCCATTCTTTTCATTCGAAAGTGATTATTACCAGCTTTGAACACACAATACCCGGAGGAAAATTTTTCAAATTTCCCAACAAACGAAGTGGGAACGAGTGTTTTCCAAAATAACGAAATCAAATATTTACACAAATTAATGCCGGAGATTTCTGATTTTGAAACATATGTGTCGTTAACAGAAAAATAATCTTCAGGTATTTGCTTCCCGAAAAGTAATTTTTGAAAAGACAATTTTAATGAGCGGGAGGTTTTAAATGATTCCTTTTAATAAAAATATTGTTTTCTTAATTAGTGCTGAATTGCATTTAAGAGAAATGTCGTTAGTGTTCATTATTGTAATTCAGAGTATGTAGATATTTAATGAGGTTTTTTTTGTTGTGAATAATGACTTGTTCGAAAAATGGAGTTATGAACACTCGAATTCGTCTATGATAGAGTATAAAAACTGAAGTTTGTTCACTACAAATAAATTTTGCATTTTCAATGTAATTAACCAAACTTAAAATAGTTTTAATAGCTTTGAAAATAGCTTTTTTTTTTCAAAATCTTCCAACATAATACGATAAAAATTTAACCCAACTCATTCAAAGGTCTCTTCGTTCCTGAGACACTTGACGAAGAAACATTTAAAATACTTCTCTTTGTATATAATTTTCGCTTACATTATATATATATATATATATATATATATATATATATATATATATATATATATATATATATATATATATATATATATATATATATATATATATATATATATATATATATATGTGCGTGTGTGTGTGTGTGTGTGTGTGTGCGTGCATGCATGTTTAATGATCGAATAAATTATTCAGTATAATTTTTATAATCTTTTTACTTATTTTTCTTTTATATTACATCTCTTTATTATGATTTTACCCGATTTTGTAATTCCTTTTAGAAAGGAACCCTGCAATGTTAATTTCCTTTTAATTTATACTTCTTCTATACGGTCTTCCTATTTTCATTATTTTTGTACTGTTTTTCTACATTCTCCATAATTGTAAAAATAAATTATTTTTTAATACTCTTTTAGTCATCTCACTGATTACATCTAAATTAAGTGTCCGTATGCTGGTTTTCTGCTGTATGATTTTTGTCAATAGCTTGCATAAACTATATGAGCGTCTGTTAATTAATGTGTTTCCCTATGGACTTTAAATTGTCTAGAACTATGCTACGTGGCTCCTTTTTTTCAAGATAATATATTGACGGGAGTTTTAATTAGGAATATACGAGGGGGTACCCAACAAAAACTGGAATATCCATACAGTGGGCGGAGCATCCATAGTACGCGATTTCTCCCGCTAGGGGGAGCATGAAACCATGCTTCCTGGGCATGTGCGAAACGGCGTTACTTGGGAAAGTTTTGTTTGGTATCTGAGAGTTTTAACGTAGGATTACGTTCCTCAATAACGCTCCTTCGGAGAGGACAAAATTGTCCTGCGTCGCGAGTTATAATTTTGGAAGCGCACCATACCCAGTAGCAGCAAGTAAACATTTAAACAGAAAAGTACCAAAATGCGTGAAAAAATAAATAAATAATAAATAAATAATTAAAGAGGTAAGCAACGATAAGAAATCCTGTGTTAATAACCCGCGGTAGCTTCGTTAGAAGAGACTTCCTGAAATATATTTTGTTCGTGGTCACTGTTTCTCCTCTTCGTCGTTTTCGGCCATGGCAGACTTACGTGAACAGCGCGCCGCCGTGAAGTTTTGCTTACTACTCGGGTAAATAAGCTACAGAAACTTTTGGGATGTTTTAAACAGCTTACGTGGATGCTGGTATGGGTAAAACTGAAGTGCACGAGTGATTTTACCTTTTCAAGGACGGTGAAATATCGATTGAAAAGCAACCACGCTCTGGAAGCCCCCCAACTTCCCGAACGGATGAAAATGTAGAAAAAATTCGCAAAATCTCTTTGGAGAAGATTACGCAACAGTACGCGGCAGAAAAGACTCGATTTGTGGGAGACGGGCGACTGGTTTTTCCACCGCGACAGTGTTCCGTATCATTTGACCCTCACAGGGCGCCAATTTTTAGCAAGAAACGATATGACGTCTTTGCCCCACCCGGCCTATTCACCTGATTTAGCTCCTTGTGACTTTTCTTTTATTTCCACGGATGAAGACGGACCTAAGCGTTTTGCCCACGTGTATAAGGTGAAAACAAAAACGACGGAGGCGTTATCCAGCATCTCAATAGATGAATTTTAAAAATGTTTTAATCAATGTAAGAACAGACTGGACAATTGTATTAGCTCTACTGGAGAGAACTTTGATGGGAATTAGAGACTGTTTGTAAAAAAAATTAAAAAAAACAGACTGTAAAACAGAAATTTCGGTTACTTTTGTGTACTCCCTCGTATAATACACTCATGGACAAAAAAATTAGCGCACCAAGAAGAAGTCGTCAAAATGAAGCGAAATTTTACATACGTAATGACTACTTTGATATAAGTAAATGATAAGAAAATCAAAGAAAAAGGATAATTTATTTCAGAGAAAAAGGCAAAAGAACGGAGGAATTAATACTCCGTTGGACCCCCTCTATCGCGAATGCACGATGCGATACGATCGGGCATTGAGTCGTATGATGTATTCAGACATTTCGTTCCATATTTGCTGTAACCTTGCCTCTAGTTCGTTCAAACTCGTGGGATGCCCAACTCGTCGTCCCAAATGATCCCAGATATGCTCGATTGGAGAAAAATCTGGGGATGGGGCAGGCCAAGGAAGGGTAGTAACAGTGCGGAGACAGTCTTGTGACACCCTTGCCGTATGAGGCCGAGCATTGTCTTGTTGAAAAATGGCTCCTGGGAGCCGTTGCATGAGTGGCAACACATGTGGTTGCAGGATTTCATGAACATACCGCTGGGCTGTCATGGTGCCACGGAACAATACTAGGGGTGACCGTGTATTGTAGGCAATGGCACCCCATACCATCACACCAGCTGTGGGAGCGATGTGTCGCTGTACAGCAAAGGCAGGATTGAAGCGTTCACCACGGGCTCTCCACACACGAACACGATTGTCATCACTGCCGAGATTGAATCTGGATTCGTCGCTAAAGACGACCTGGTTCCATTCCGCTGCAGTCCAGTTTCCTCGTGCGCGGCAAAACCCCAAACGGAGGCGTCGATGGGTGGGCGTCAAGGGCAGCACACGTAATGGGCGCCACGATACCAACTGTCCTTCAGCCAGGCGCCTTCGTATGGTTCGAGAAGACACAGGGGCCCCTAGTGAAGGTGCTACCTGTGCCTGGATGGCGGCCGATGAAGCAGTTGGCTGTACGCGTGCATTTCTTACGATGTGGCGGTCTTCTCGACGACTGGTCTGTCGAGGGCGTCCTGAGCCTGGTCTTCGTGTACATGACATCTCTCGGGTCCACTGGTCCCAACACCTCCTCACAACACAATCAGAGCGGCCTAATTGACGAGCTACTCGCCTAGCTGACCACCCAGCTTCCATCATCCCGACGATTCTCCCCCTCTCAAACTGTGATAACTGCTTATATTGTCTTCGAACACAGCGTATTGGCATGTCTATCTCAGCTCTTCCTTTGTAAATGATTCCGCACACTCAAACAAGCTTTGGTTACCTGTTTTATACTCCACAGAGTACGATGTTCAACGCCCTCTACCGGCTATACGTAATGCGCAATCACGCTGCATTTCTAATCATTTGCATATCTCCCCGACATGTACCTTCATTGCAAGTTTCGTTACGATCCCGCAATTATTTCTTGGTGCGCTAATTTTTTTGTCCATGAGTGTACTTACAGAGAAACGTTGTGCTTCATTTTCATCATTTAAGGACTTCTGATAACAATACACAAGTAAATGAAACATGTGTTTTCTTTATAACTAGCCGCTGTGCGACAAGCATGGTCGCTTTTAGTTTTATATTTTCTTTTGCAAAACAACTCTACTGAATGTAACATACGTAAGGAATGTTGCCATTACCTGTCATCAAAAATATACGTTGTTAAGGGGTTGCGGGAGCTCAGCCAAAATTTTATTATAATTGCTAAATTTACTATGAGGCTGATTCTAAAACATCGTGATTAAAAAATGTGAATTTCCATTGCTTCAGAGCAGAGTTAAAGATAAGACTCAGAAACCCAACGGGAATGATTTTAAAAATTACATCCCTCTCTGTATGTACAATTGCTCACAATTCTTTTATATCCACTTAATCCTATCAAATAATAAATTGTTGGGAAAATTTCTTCACTTATAAAATGGAGTAAAATTTCAGCAAGTAGTATAATAAGTGTGGATTACAACTATGATATTCATAAAACCTCTTGATATACACAGTTGAATATTTCAGAAGTAGGAGATACTACAGTGACAGATTCAAAAGAACGGACTCTAGATAAACCTACATACAACTGACCATGACTAAACACTGGATTTGATAGGTCTAAACATATTTTGTCAAAAGATCAGCGGTTGTAACAAATGTCGCCACTACACACACGCGGGTTTAAATTGCGGACGGCCGCTATTGTTTACATCCAGTAGTTGCAGCCGTTGCCATTCAGAGTGTAGAAATATTTGTGTGCCGCATACCTACGCGTTTTATATATATATATTATCAAAGAGTGTTAATTAAATAACATATAACCATTTAAATTATATATACTTAACAGTGTGTGTTTGTATAAAGAAGCAAATAACGATTTTACTCTTATATTTCCCGCTAAACTTTACTTAACGATAGAGAGCTAAAATATTAATTTCATACACTATGTCTTTCGTAGAGAAATAATAAATAGCAATCACTAGTTTTGACATTAAATGTTATAATTAAAATATATTCTTAACAAAATATGACTGTAATTAAAATATACTTTTAAAATAATATAATTTTTATCTCACTAAATTTAATACGTTTATCTCATGAAAAATGTTCAAGGAAAATTTACATTTTATATCATTTTATGATTAAAAATGTTATTAAAATTAACTCATAAGTTCTATTTAATAGAGTGCTTAAAATACCAAATTAATTTATTCAGTAAATTAACAGTTAAATGGGAATATAATTATTATCACCCCTACACTATTAAATAAAGAAACTATTTAACAATTAGAATTTTATATAAGACATGTTTAATGCAATTGATACTGTTGCAATTACAAAATAATTTGATTCTTCAGCTGAATGACTAAAAGCTTCTCTAATAGCAAGATTTTTTTATCGTATCAGGGCTTACATGACTAAAAGTATTATATGAACAGATTTTACGATTATTTTAAAGTTATTAATCAGTTACAGTTACAGTGTTACAGTTACACACACATATGTATATATATATAGTTATATATATATATATATATATGTATATATATATAGTTATATATATATATATATATATATATATATATATATATATATATATATATATATATACATATATATATATATATATATATACATATATATATATATATATATATACATATATATATATATATATATATATATATATATAAATATATATATATATATATATAAATATACATATATATATATATAAATATACATATATATATATATATATATATATATATATATATATATATATATATATATATATATATATATATATATTAAAATGTTGTGTGTGTGTATACTAGAAATGTTTAATTATTTTTGCTTACTTTATATTTGATCACAAACCGTTGTTGTAGTGAGGGCATTTTGCTTCCAAAACTAACTTTGTAAAAGTTACAAATCTGATGTACGTTTTAGTTCAGTTGCTAGAATAATATACAAATTGAGAGGGTAGAATTAAATAAATATACGTCCACATGTGTGTAAACATCTATGCATTTCCTATCCTAAATGTAATAATCACCGATTGTCCAACTCATTAATAACTGAATAACTGATATCATTACGAATTTAAGCCAGTCCTTCTGGTCCAAAATTTCAAAGTACTACCTCTTTGTACCGACTTCAAAGTACACAAATGTCAATTATGCTCGTTCAGAATCTTAATTGAACTGAAAAGTCCAAATGAGAGAGTCATTAGCCGAAAAGCAATAGATCGCATTTTAAGCACTTGTTTGAGTTCCTCGAAATGATTTCCCAGTTGGCGTCAATCCGACTCAACCAAATGCTTAACTGGATCAACAGTTTCATCAGGCGTGTAGCTTTCATTTAACATAACTTCATTACGGCCCGGAGTTTTTCCATTTTCCATTTTTTACTCCCTTTTTCAAGGAAGATTGCTTTCTTTGAATTGATTTTGGGGGAAACTTTCGCTTTAAATTCATTAATGGGAACTAGGAAGATTTATGATGAGGGGATATTTAAATTTGACGCTTGAGAATGCAACGACGCGGTTTTAGGTCACAGTTATATTTCAAAGCGATGATTGTTCGTCGGTTGTTTATTTCTGAAAAGCGTTGTTAATTTTCCTGAAGTTAATTCTTTATAATGATAGCACGTGTTTGCAAAAAAAGACTGGATCGATTTTTACAAACTGCATAAAGGACTTGTGTAGAGGATTCTTTCCATTTTCACAGTGAAAGATATTTTATGTTAATCCGACTCTGGTGTTTTATAATGTTAATCAGTTGCAATAACTCGTTCTTCTATTGCAGGAAAACATTTGCATTTTTCTAGTGTTTTCAAAATTTTCATCCACAAACTGGCATATATTTTATGTAAATATATCCTTTTTAAATGCTTTAATATTTAATAATAGAGTAATAGAATTATAGAGGTCAGTTTTCACGTTAGTATTTTAGCTGTTTTTCAAAGCAGCTTTTAATAGGCCTAAATTTTTTCAATAATATTCTATCACTGACATGTTTTCATACTTTCCGCTGTAAAAGAGAAAACATAAAATAAAATTTCCTTATTTTTTAATAATTCTAATTTTAAATTAGATTTTTAAAAGACTTCTTATAAATTAAAGAGTTTTTGTTATTTATTTAGCAAAGCACTAACTGTGCCCCACTATCTGTTAAAGTTATTTTTATAAATAATTTTCTCTTTTCTTGGTCTTTTATAATAATCAGATAACGTGTCTTCTAATTTTGCTAGTTAATTATTTTGAAATATGTTGTTACTAAAACAAAAGTAGTTTGATAAGTATTTTCATGTTTTATTATATAAAATTTTAAGGGATAAAAGCAAGTTATTTTTGTTATTTTTAAAGTACCTTTTTGTTAAGTGAATCCCGGCCTCACATAAATGTTTTTTCTTTGTTCTGGTTTTCTTTAGTTCTTTTTGCTATAGACTGACACATATGCATTCCTTTAAACCCATCAAGTAAGGTGTTTCAAAATTTGGCCAACAATTGAAGAAAATATTCTCATCTTTAACTGTTAAATTTCAAACGAAATGTGTTCAATTTGTGAGGAATATAATTAATTAGCATGTTTTATGATTTTGATTAATATATTTTACCATTTTTTTTTAACTTCAAACTCTCCGTTCCTCTAAAAATCCTTTTACAACACCGTTTCATCGTCTTTTTTCTGTTTTTAAAGCTACATACATTTCCTTAACATGTGGCAATGAAATGTTTTCTGGCTTTTATTTCTAACTATTTAATATAAAAAGGAAATATTTTCATTTGTTAACAAATATTTTAATTGAAATGCATACAATTTTTAAAGTCGCATTTTCATGATTTTTTTTTACCATTTTGCAAAGCATTTTTTGTTAAAACCCTTGAGTTTATTCATTTTTTATTTTGAGTTGCTCTTGTGTAGAGGGCAAATATAAACGTTCCTTTAAACCCGTACAATAAAATGCTTGTCAACATTTTTGCTATATACTGAAAAAATAATTAATGAAAACAGTTTTATATTTTAGCAAGTAAAGTTTCAAATGACATATTTTAGGCATTTAAGAAAACCCTTTTCAATAAAAGTATTTTCAGTGATTTTTTTTAATCTAAACGTTTCTGTCGTATTTTTAATTTAAAAAATTCCTTAGAGTCTTCTTGTTTTAAGAAAGGAAAATATATACGTTTCGTTTAACTAAACCGTTAAAATATTCTCAAACTTTTCTTTTACAAACTGATGAAAAATAAATGGAAATATTACCATTTTAAACACATTAAAGTTTAATTGAAGGGTATTAGCATTTAAAAAGTCACTTTTTTACTTGAAGTATTTTCGCTGTTTTTCGAAGCACTTTTTATCAATATATTCCCGGTTCTTCAAAATGTGATTTTACAAAGCATTTTTCATTCTCTTATTCTTTTATGCGTTGGGAAACATATTCGTTTCTTTAAACTTTACCAGAGGAATAATCTTAAAATTTTCTGCTTTAACCTGGAAAGAAATAAATTTTAAAGCAAATATTGCCAGTTTTAACAGTCGAAGTTTTATTTAAAAGGTTTTAGAAGTTTAGGGAATCATTTTTTACTTAAAGTTTTTTCATTATTTTTTCAAAGAAATCTTTTATTAAAAGAAAATGTTTAAACATGTTTTCATAAATTTTTTTACAAGTCAAATATTCAGTCTAAACGCTTCCTCTAGAAAGGAAGTTATATTAAAAGTTTTACGTATAAGAGAGGGGACTAAAAGCCAAAAAAAAGTATGTTAAGAATTTTTATAAGGAAAGATTAATTTATGCTTATCTAAATTCAGGCTACTTGACACAATGTCCACCCGCACCGAGTAAACTCGTTTTTTACAAGCAAATGTTGAATATATATATATATATATATATATATATATTCAACATTTATACACACGCACACACACATATATATATATATATATATATATATATATATATGTGTGTGTGTGTGTGTGTGTGTGTGTGTATCCGTACTTTTCATTTATATACATATATATATGTATATATAAATATGTATGTATGTATATATATATATATATATATATATATATATATATATATATATATATATATATATATATATATATATATATATATATATATATATATATATATATATATATATATATATATATATATTTGAATAAAACTGATGGTTCACAGTGTGTTAAAACGCAACATTTGGCCTTTAACACATACCATAAAATAGATCATATCGTAAAACTGAATCACCCGCTGGACTTAAACTAAATATTTTATTTTACAACCTTTAGCTCATGGTTAAAATTCTTTATTTAATTGTGTAAAGTGTCAGCTTTTAATATCTGCTATAATTTTTCTTAGATTAATAGGAAAATGGTTAGTGAAAGTTTTTTTAAGATTGGGAGGTGCTAATTGCATTTATTAAAATACAATTTAAGAAAAAAAAATTTTTTTAAATGGCATTGAAGTTAGGAGTTGCTGCTCTGTTTTTATTTTATAGCAAATTACTTTCCTTTAATTTTCTTTCCCATCACATCTAACTCATTTTCAAATAGAAAATTTCCATTGAGCTTGACTACATAACATCACAAAACAATTATAATTGTTAGTGAGCATGGTGCAGAATTTAAAAAATATATAGAAAGAAATACCCGATGTGCTCTGTATTCAGAGCTTGAAATGGGAATTGGATTTGAAAATGGGTGTAGAAGCAGGCTCTGGAGTATGTGCTTTGTTAGGGGAGACGTGTTTGTGCTCATTTTCGTAAGATCTGTTTTGAAAAACAATACAAAATGTTTATTTGAAGAATGTGTGGTTATAAAAACAAGTTTAGTAATTTTAGAAAGATAATTCCCAGGTGTTGAATTGGTCGCTGGAACTCGGATTTCTCACGTATGAGATAATTAGACGAGATTTCAAGATAGTATTTTACATGCAGTCTAAATAACTAACTGTTATAAAATTCGTTATGTCTATTTTCACGAGGAGTGGATTTTGATGATAGAAAAAGGCATAATTGTTCTACCAAACCAACATTTTTAGTTAAAGTTTAATACAAATTCATGTGTATAGACTTTTTCATGCAAAGTGTATAAATAAAGTCTTAAAACGTCACTAAAATTTAAAAGAATACGTATATTTTTTATTTAATTTTATGTTTTATATACGTTGCAACCTCTGTCTTGGGATATTTCCTCTTCGACACCGCGGTTTTGTTGGCTACTTATTATAAATATATTTTGAAGGTGAACCAACAATGATTTCTACGAGGGGACAACACAGTAACGTTCATGCCTTACAAGGTATTCGAACCCGAGCTTAACGGAAACTCACGACGCTAGCCAGTAAGCGAAGTAGAGGGTTCGAAAAATATGCTGCATCATATAAATTCTCTATTTCTCTTCTACTACTTTAAGCTACAAAATAACTGATATAAAATCCCATTTCAAAGGAAAAGCATGAAAGAATTTTAGTTTCAAATATTAAATTACTGCTATTTAACTAAAAACGTATGTTTAAAAATGAATGTTTACTTCAGTTTCTCAACATTACAGTCGATTTAGTGAAATAAAATTTTAGAATGCCGGAAATAACACGCAGTTCGCAATATTTTATTGTATTTACAGTATCTTTTAGCTCTTGTGTGAAATCTCAAACAGTTATGTTATGAAAGGAGGAGCAAAATTTTAACAATAAAATTGTTCTGGAACTTACTAAAAAAATTCTATATGTTGAGACAAGAGGACGAGAATTACTGCTCTTATTTACATTAAAAGTAAGAAAACTCTACAGAATTTCTTTTTGTTTATATATTATAAAAGTAATATGTGCGTATTAATTTTTTTTTGTTACCTTCTATATGTTCGATAACAATTGTTACTCGCGAGTGCACATGTGGTGCGTGTTAGAGTATTGCATTTTCTCATAATAAAAGTAGCCTTTTCATTTTAGCTATGTTGGTGCTTAGAAACCAATACTGATTTTGAGAATGCAATGACTTGCAAGAGAAAAATATGTGTATATATATATATATATATATATATATATATATATATATATATATGTGTGTGTGTGTGTGTGTGTGTGTGTATGTGTGTGTGTGTGTGTGTGTTTGTGTGTGTGTGCACGTGCATGCGTGCGTGTGCGTGTGTGTGAATGGTATACCATCGTCTTTTTTTTTACTTCAAGTCTTGCGACCAGTTAACAACTAATATTTTGGAGACTGACCTAAAATCAGAATTTCATCATATAACAACAAAATTACTAAGACAAATTACGAAACAACAAAAGTAACTTATTGAAGTGTAATTAATTGATTATGAAAATAAAAATCTTAAGGTTTGATATTCTATAATGTTCTAAGTATAACTGGTGATAGAATATGACACTTTGACTAACATAAGAAAAAAAATTTTAGTGAAAAGAAAACTTCATTGATGCATCATCGACAATGTAATATCGAACATAGAACATCGAACATAGGTAAAGCACTCTATGTCTTTTAAAGTCATTCCAGTTTCAGATCGTTATGGATTATTCAGAATGGCTCAGATATGGAATACACGACAGATATTTTCTAATACTAAATATTTTTAACAAGATAACTTTCTTCTATTTGAACAGACGCTGGAAACAACATCAGATCTTCAGAGCTGTGGTACAAATGATCGTATCTCGGGATCGACCCTTTAAAGCAAACTTTTAACCTTGGGGGACTCATAGCTATCTCTTGCAAAAGCAACATTCATTTCAAAACAGATAAACGAGGTATACCGTTCCTCGCATATGGAAAACCACTGCCATAATAAGCTAACAGACAAGTTAAATCACCGAACGCAGACTCTATACCAGATAGGAGGAGGCATCAAATCTGACAACTATTCGGTAAGATGATGATTCTCTGTCGCTGGCTAATCACGTGACAGTGCATCGCACTACCTAACCCATACTAGTCAATAATGCAACGCATTGAGAGAGTCTTTATGCACAGACTCTAGTTGATGCATTATAGATGTCTGTCAAGACGTCCGCGAATGAAAACCTCTTTCAAGTTTAGTTAAACTAATTGGAGTCTCGCAGTACATAGCTCAATGGTTTCTATATCCTGATTTTCCCATGCCTCACATATGTAACATGTAATATATAATTTTGGAGATTTCAGGCTGCATCTAACTAGACGGAATAGTATACTGGTCGTTATCAGCTGTAAAGGGATTTCAGATGTGACGGAAGGTCATTTATCCACTCACAAGGTAAGCTTATTTGAAATTCAAAATATTCCGCTCACTGTGGAGTGGTGTACCCCACGCACATCGGTTGAAGTAAATTAAAAATAAAAGTTAATTTTAAGAAGCAATCGTTAAAGACAAGTATATTTTTGTGGAATTATGAAGCTTAGGACAACTTATGAAAAAAATACATATAACTTTATATATATATATACTAGCGGCCCATCCCGACTTTGTACGGGTTGAACAAAATATTATACCAATACATTTCCAGTTGATAGCCAATAAATTGTAAATCTTTTTTTACCTTAAAAATAACCTTAATAATACCTTAAATTAATATTACGTTAGTTAATAATTAAAGTTAATTTTTTAAAAGAAAAAGGCGTGCCGGAGCATGGCTAGATTCGAACCGCTAATGTCAGAACAGAAGCCCACCACGATAGCACCACGCTGAGGATCGTTGAAGACTTCGGCACAAAAAGCGGTAGAGGACAGTAGCGGTAACAATGGATATTGTTAGGATTAAGCCCCTAACTTTATTTCTACTGATCAGATATACATAATATCTGACTATGCCTATGTCAATCTGGAATAGTACATAATATGCCTATGTCCATCTGGAATAATGTACCTTCCAAACAGTGAAAGAATTTTTCAAATAGGTGCAGTGGTTCTGGAGATTACCCTCCACGTACAAAATCGCTCTCTCTTTATATATAAGTATATATATATATATATGCATGCATGTATGTATGTATGTGTGTATGTTCACATATATGTATTTCTTGTTTTTCCTTTGTTAATAAGAAGGAAATTTAATCCATATATCATCCCAATTTTCTCCATGCAAGGAAAATAAGGCTAAATAATCAGTTTGTTCCTATTTCGGGCTCTTCTAAACAATTTCTAGAACATTTCAGTGGCTGAATAATCCATTATGCAAATGATATCTCCCAGTAGAAACATCATTCAGCTCTGAAATATTCATCTTGAATATAAAATATTTCAAATTACGAATTTCTACATGTTTTAAACAGTTTTAGGAACATTACAAGGATTCATTTAAATTAAAATTAATGGCTTTCGGATTATTTAAATATTTATCTTATGATCTATCAGATGCACTGTGGCATAGTTAGAAGGTTTCTCTAGAAATTAGCGTAGTAATTGTGCTTTGTGAGAATTTAATCTAAGTAAAACTGTTGTGCCATTGAAAACATAGTGTCATTATTTTCTGAAACCAGGTGCACTAAATAAAAATTTTTAATGAAATGCTCACACATTAATACTAAAATTCCATAAAATTGAATACGTTTTCCTGTAATTAGTTCCACCAACATTACAAATTTATTTATTTGAAATTAGCGCTATGTAATGCAGAATAAGGTTTTCAATTTGAAAATGAAGATAAATCTATTTAGTATTTTTTTCTTTTCGTTACTAAACTGCGGGACTTTATTTCGGCAAAAAAGAAGTCATTTTACATCTGAATACGAAATACAGTGTAATTTCATTGTCTTTGATTTCAGAGCGATCGAATATTTTTTCAGTCACTTAGCTGGTTACAGACATCTCCTTCTTGTTACATTTTGATATAACGTCACAAAGCGATGGTGTGCGGAAAATGTATTTGAAAGCACTGTATCCATACGACGAGTAAGTCTTTTATTTTGAAAATGAAAAACCAATTTTACTTGATTTTCTAGTGATAAACAACTTAGTCAATGTGACATGACGTCCCAGAGTGATGTAAGGGGCTACGAATTTTAGAGTAATTGGTCGACATGTCAAACCACGACATTTATACTTCTTAGCGATAACTTATAGGCGAGCAAAGAAAGCTTATATTATTGTTTTGTTTTTAATAACCTTGTTAATTTATTTTCCGTTTATTTTTATGCATTTCAGGATCTTAATCAAGTTTCATTTTTTTTCAAATCACGTTTAAAAGTTGCCCTCCGAAATGACATTTTGGTGGCCTGTATTTGTTAACGAAGTCATTTGTCGGTTACCACTGTACGCCAAGATGACATAATTTTCATTCGGAACAAATATTTGGATGTTCCGTGAAGCCTAAGCACTTACTTCTGTAGTCTAGTGTCGTCACTTGAGAAACTATACAACTTCTGAACAAGCAGTTTTTATTCGAAAGGTAAAAAAACCAAAAAATCAAAAACTTATTTAAGGCTTTCTGGATTTTGTTTCGTTATTTTTCTGAAATCGCTAATATAAAGGATTATCTGGAAAGAATCATCCGATTACAAAATTTAATATTTTCCATAATTACAAACCTACATTATAATTAATATGTCATTGTGGGAAAATGTTACATTTTTAGTCTGTAACATTTTCTTTTTTCATTGCTGGAAAATTTCAATTTTCAACAAGATGGTGCACCGCCCCATTGTCATTTGGACGTTCGTCGATTAGCATTTGGTGTTCATCCTTTGGAGATTTTGTGTTCATACCACCTTTGCGTACAAGTTTGCCTGAACTGAAACAACGCATTTCTGATGCTTTACAAACAGTTAATAGTGAAACATTACAACTTGTTTGGCAAGAAATGGCATATCGCAGTGATATTATACAGCTGACTAAAGGAAGTCATATCGAACACCTGTGAATAAAATTTAAAATTTTTTCTCTACAATGACATATTAATTATAATTTTCTGTTTGCAATTACGGAAAATATTAAATTTTGTAATCGAATGAATCTTTCCTGATAACCCTGTATAAAGCAACGGTAACATTTAATTTACTTTTGTCTCTCCAACCGAATTGTATCTCCAACCGAAGAAATCTTTTGGTACGCGCGGTGGAGTATTGCCCTTTCTCTCTCAGCGGAACAAACAAGAGTAAACAGTCAGTACACATAAAAGAAAAGGAATTTCCAAATTGAACGGTAGAAGGGGAAATACCACCAATTACAACCGATATATCTCTCATATCAACATCAAATGACTGATTTTGTAGCGTAGGCGCAGTTTTCTATCGCGTTTACTTCATCAACATCGTAGCGAAAAAGTCTATTCCCGTTCTGAGGCGAACATTTCATAAATAAAAACCATATCTCTCTAGCTCTTTTGTCAAAAATGAATCGAGTTTAAAATATGCACAATTTTCACTTCGAAAAAGAAAGCAAGATTTTTTTTATAAACTTTTGGCACTATAAGAGAAAGGGAGAAGTAACAGTTATTATCTAATATATTTTAATGTATTTTAATGGGAGGACCTTTCTTGTCAATTAATTTCCCTTCTGCTCCCTTGCTTTTATTGAGAAGGGAAATGCTTTGTCCTTTATTATTGAACAACGCCACAAGCTGTCAAATTCTGAATCTTCATGTAATATTGAACGAGTGGCAAGTGTACGAAACCATAATTTTTCCTGAATTTAACTCAATGGGTCCTTCCTGGGTTATATACACTAATGTTATATAATCTTTTGCCAATTTTGTTTCACAAAAAAAAAGGCAAAGAGTTGCTCATTGAAAGAAAGTTTGAAACTGTTAAAAGAGAACATTTCTCATTCTGTTCTACACTTACATTCCATTTCTAAGAGCATTAAGGGTTCTCAGGTAACTTATCTATTTAAAAAAAGGAAGACTTTGGTATAAAAAGCAAGTAATAATATCAGTTTGAAATCAACAAAAGTTTGTGAGATAATTTTATTTCTACTTGATTTCGGACAAGTAACTACCAAAAGACACTTAGAGAACCAAAAGACACTTAATAGAAGATGTGGAAGCTCATTCTTAAGTTTAAATAGAAATTTATTTCTGGGGAAAAAGCCAAAATTTTCAGTTGAAGCTAAAACTTGTTTCTGTTTTTACAAATGAACCAGAATGAATGTTTTTACAAATGTTTTTACAAATGAATAAAAGCACTTGAAAAATTAATGGATATATTTTTTAAATCAATAAGATGTTACAGAAAATTTAAAACTTTTAAAGGATTGATTTGAATATATATATATATATATATCAAAACATAAAGGAAAGGGGGTTTAAAATAATAAGAATCTAACAATCCATTTACAAAGCGCGCGTATTTTGCTGTGGGGAAAATCATCCATTAAAAGCGACTTTGAGCGGAAAGCGAATAATTCTAGGCGAGAGGATTTATTTTTAGAAGTGTACAGGTTTTGGGCGCGAAGTTAAAAATGCACGATCAGCAATAATGAGGGTCCAGATGCCCAAGGATGAGGTCTGCACATGCGCCGTGCAGCAGGAGTTCGGAGAAAATTAAGTTTTGACGGTAGATTGAGTGGAATCTCATTGAGAGCGGATGCTCGCGGCAGTCGTGGCCGAGTAGATTATAAAATGGCGGAGCGAATTGCTTACCCTGGAGCATTGGTAAAATTATGAGAATCAATAAATAAGAAGTTTATAGGAATTGGACTACTTCCTTCATGGCCTACCACTCTCCTAATTAGTTAATGTATGTATTGACTGCATAACATCAATTTAAACACGGGAGCAAAACAAGCGACGTGTCATATATATATATATATATATATATATATATATATATATATATATATATATATGTGTGTGTGTGTGTGTGTGTGTGTGTGTGTGTGTATGTATATGATGATAATCACATGCATAAAATGAATTTGACGAAATGGGAACACACATAGAGAGCAGTCGCTGTTGAATATGTAGTCGTGAGTATTTGATGAGAGAAGCACGCTCATATAGCCAGAGATACACGAATTTCACAGTGTAACTTATTTTATTCATCATGAAGCACTAAGAGGCTATTATTCGAGCACATTACTAGTAGGTTTACAGAAAGAGCACTAATGGCAATAGCAGCCACCGGACCTGACGGGGCAGTGAGAAGGCAGAAAACGTTATGACATGCTATCGGACAGCTGCGAAAGCAGCGCGAAGACAGGACGAGTAAAAAAAAGAGAGCGCCGAAGGATGCGAAATCGTTGCTCAACATTTTATACTAAGTATTGACTGATTTTGCTGCTAGGCTAAGACTTCTTTTAACCCTTTGAGGGGGGCCGTTTGCACAGTGCAAACGCCTAAATATAGTCTTTTTTCCCTTGAA
This sequence comes from Dolomedes plantarius, assembly GCA_907164885.2. NCBI lineage: Eukaryota > Metazoa > Arthropoda > Arachnida > Araneae > Dolomedidae > Dolomedes > Dolomedes plantarius. The sequence goes on along the minus strand of OU015491.1, from coordinate 79,270,925 downwards.
TTCATTGTATTCCAGTTAAATGAGCATAAAAATGGTTAGTACTACCATTTGTTATCATTTTGAAAAAGTAAAAACATTTTGCAAAAGTAAAAGCATTTTGCAGCCTTTAATTGGAAATTTTTTCAAGATTCTTTAGGTTAAAAAAATCTGGAAAAAAACCTACACGGTACAAACGGTGGAGGTTGTTTTGACCCTGAAAGGGTTAATTGGTTAGAATTGAACTTATGACTTGACCATGTGAGCCATAACACATCTATGACTATTGCTCCCTTGATTCTCGAACATGCGAGGCCTGACGGCATAGGCGCGAGGTTCTGAGTCATGCGTTTAATGATAAATCTTACTGGAGTATTTGTAGCAAAACCCTAGCCAAAAATATTTTTCATGTGTTTTAAAGTTAAAACCATTGCTTTTGACTTTTAACTTACTTTGTAATAGTAAATACTCCCTTTTTTGTAAAAAAATTAAATTTTTTTTAAAAAATTAAAAAATTCAAATTTCTTAGATTTTAAAATTTTAAAATTAAATTTTTTTTATATAAAATTAGCTTTATAAATCAATCTTTATCATATATACATATATATTTTTACATTTAATAGTTACCAAAGTTTAGGAACTATAGGGATCTTAGTTCTCTAGTGACTTCAGAAGCTTAACTTTTTCAATCTGATTCTCTTGAAGTCTGACCTCCGTCATCTTCTTCAAATTCATCTTCTTCCTCACTCTTATTTCTTAAAACTTATTTTTTTTTTTTGTCTCAAAGGCTTAAGAAGAAATACAGTTTTATATGTTAACAAGATTTATACAGATTACATCTATAGTTGCAAGTCATTTTCAAATCATACCCGTCAAGAAATTATCATGAAAATAAAAAATGGTTCTTTATAAAAAAAAAATTCTATATAAAAATGGCAGCTGTTTGCGGAACGTTTTTTCTTTGAAATAGACTCTCAGTACTATAACCATGACGATTATAATTGAAATTAGGTCCGACAAGCCCCGACACACCTTCATAAAGCTTTAAGAAACTTAAATTACAGCTAAATTGGTTTTTAAAAAACATTTTTCAAGTTTTCAATTTTTTTAATATGTTAATGATAAAACTAAATAAATTATTATATATTTTTAAAAAAAAGCTGTTACCCTATTTTAACACGTAAACCTGATTCAATTTCAAAACATTAATTCTTAACGCCACAAAAATTATAGATTTAAACTAACAACAATGCTGAAACGCAATCAAATGACACGCCCATTCGCAAAGAAATCTGTTCTTCAACTGAGGTTAGAAACTGCTGAGTGTTACTTACGCTGCTGGAAATGATGTGATTCACTCAGCATTTTGTTAGAAATGATAAAATGCACTTTTTACAATTATTGCGCAATTTTTAATTTTTACACTTTTGGCCAGGTTTTTGCGTCAAATACTCCACTGTGTGTCGGCGCGTGCGTTTAAGGGATAATTTAGCGGGTTAGTTAGTTTATTCCTAGATCGCAATTTGGAATAGGGGCCGTACTTTTATTTAGAGGATAATTTAGAATACGCGTTAGCTTCCCATGACAACTAATAATGGTGGGGCGTTATCATTACTTACACACACACACTCATATATATATATATATATGTGTGTGTGTGTGTGTGTTTGTTTGCTTGTTTATGTATATGTATTTATATTTTTCATTAAAGGACAATCAAATTATAAAGCAATTAAATTGGATACAAAATTTTCTTGCCCGCTGAACATTATTTTAATGTTCTAATAGCATTTATTAATGTCATATAACTTTCTGTTATTCCGTTAAGTAATGTTAATGGAAAACATATATGCTTACAGAAATGAAAGACAAAAAACATCATTTCCCCACAAAGAATTTCGTAATTTTACCAAAAGGGCTCCTAATTTATTATCCATACGACATTCAATAATTCATACATCATTAAATATTCCGAGGAATATTTTACTCCAGACTTCTAAAACGGATGGACTTACGACAAAATAAACGGAAAATCATTTAAATGAAAAGTCACATCCTACTTATGCAGGGGAAGTTTAAATATTGAATAATTTATTCAGCATATTTTATCCTTGATTTTTATCTTTCTCGTAATAATCTGTTGAAGGGAGAAATTTCGAAGGCGAGCGAGAGAAGGAGAAACAAAATTTTGTTCTTGGGTTTCTCCGAAAATAAATTTATGGAGGACTTTATTCTTAATTTTTGTAAATATTTTTGCAAGGGAATATTAAATTAGACAGCAACAGATAAAGTGAATAATAACGTTTATTCAGCTTTTGAATAAAACATGCTTGGCTTTAATTTCTAACTGGCTAAGTTGTTACACACACACATACATACATACATACATACATATATACATACATATATATATATATATATATATATATATATATATATATATATATATATATATATATATACATATATATATACATATATATATATATATATATATATATATATATATATACATATATATATACATATATATATATATATATATATATATATATATATATATATATATATATATACATATATATATACATATATATATATATATATATATATATATATATATATATATATATATATATATATATATATATATATATATATATATATATATATATATATATATATATATATATATAAAGTATAAAAATATAAACAAAACAACATAAGCTAAAGAATAAATTAAAATCAAAAAATAAAATTAAAAGGCTGGCATAGACTGCCAAACAAATTAACTCAAAACCTACCCTAACTTTTCAACAAAAAATTGCGCAGTTGCTGCATATCTTTACATTGAAAAAAGCAAATATAACTAAACTAAAAGGCAAATCAAGCACTCAGGGCATCCACGCACCAGAGGCAAGATTCCGTAAAAGTACCGGAACTAAACCAGAAGTACGAGGTAACCGTACAGAATCTTACCTCTGGTGCGTGGATGCCCTGAGTGCTTGATTTCTGTATTGTTTTTGTTACGAGACCTGTCGGTTACCTCGTACTTCTGGTTTAGTTACAGAATCTTGCCTCTGGTGCGTGGATACCCTGAGTTCTTAATTTCGGTATTTTTTTGTCTACATTCTTCTTATAATTATCTAGCTCTGTTAAATTTAGTTATATATATATATATATATATATATATATATATATATATATATATATATACAATGGTACCTCGACTTACGAGTTTAATTCGTTCCATGACTTAGCTCGTAACTCGAAATACTCGTATCTCGAATCAATTTTCCCCATTGAAATGAATGGAAATGCCATTAATTCGTTCCGGGCTCCCCCAAAACACCGCAATATTTTTGTTACATGTTTTTAAATAAGAAATACGTGCTTATAAACGACAAACATTGTAAAAAAAAGCAATACAATAGAATGTACTGCAATAAATTTGTGTTATTAAGTGTAATGTACAACATTTACCTTGGAGATCAGACTTAAAGATGCTGATGGAAGAGGAGGAGAAAGGTTGAACTGAGAAATTAAATCTTATTCGTTGATTTTTGATCTTTTCGCCCCGCTTTCCTGACTTTCGCTTTTATTACCAGCTACTCTCTTAAAGTGAAAGAGTGAGACACGGAAGTTGGCCGATTGTTGCATCGTTCACTGTGGCTGTAATGACCAGATTCTTCTTTCTGAGAATCCGAAGAACGTTTTCTCAGAATCCAATCTCTCGGTTTAAGACTAGATAGTAGTCTCAGAATAATATTATACAATTGTATAATAATTGTACATAAAGGTTGTAAAAATTATATGCTTCTTGTGTTCTCATTTGATGAGCACGTAACATGGCATTCGCTGTTCAAACTAGCGGTGGGGTATCTGAAACTTGCTCGTAACCCGAATTTTAGCTCGTAACTCGAAGCAAAAAATCTGTCGAGAGAATGCTCGTATCTCGAAAAACACGTAAGTCGAGGTACCACTGTATATATATATATATATATATATATATATATATATATATATATATATATATATATATATATATATATATATATATATATATATATATATATATATATATATATATGTGTATATATATATATATGCATATATATATATATATATATATATATATATATATATATATATATATATATATATATATATATACTTATATATAAAGAGAGAGCGATTTTGTACGTGGAGGGTAATCTCCAGAACCACTGCACCTATTTGAAAAATTCTTTCACTGTTTGAAAGGTACATTATTCCAGATGGACATAGGCTATATATTATGTATATCTGATCAGTAGAAATAAAGTTAGGGGCTTAATCCTAACAATCTCCAATGTTACCGCTACTGTCCTCTACCGCTTTTTGTGCCGAAATGTTCAACGATCCTTAGAGTGGTGCTATCGCGGTGGGCTTCTGTTCTGATGTTAACGGATCGAAACTAGCCGTAATCCGGCACGCTTTTTTCTTTTAAAAAATTAACTTTAATTATTAACTTACGTAATATTAATTTGAATATTATTTTAAGAATATTATTTTTTAAAAAATTGAATATTTAAAAAAAAACATTCTTTACTTAAAATCCTTTTTTTATTTTTGTATTTTTATTTCATCTCTTAACCTCTTTCTATTAATTTGAATACTATTTTAGGTGCTTAAAATAATTAAAAAAACATTCTTTTCTTAAAATCCTTTTTTTATTTTTGAATAAAACTACGGTCTCAAGCACACCTCTTTCTTTTAAAAAATTACTTTTTCTATTAATTTGAATACTATTTTACGTGCTTAAAATAATTAAAAAACATTCTTTACTTAAAATCCTTTTTTTATTTTTGTGTTTTTATTTCATCTCTTATTCTAATTTTGGGATACCAATGTGTATCTATACTTCTATAATCTATATCTATATTTCTATATTAATATATAAAGAGAGATCGGATTTTGTATGTATAGGGTAATCTCCGGAACCACTGCACCTATTTAATAACTTCTTTTACTATTTGAAAGGTACATTATTCCAGATGGACATAGGCTATATATTATGTATGTCTGATCAGTAGAAAGAAAGTTAGGGGCCTAAATGTTGAGCTGATGCTTCACCTTTACAATTTTTCCTTTGTCACATTTTTAACATTTGAATTTTCTTTGTCAACCATAATCAAGTAACCAAATCAACACATTAAACTACATTTTTATTTATTATTAGTAAAACATTTAATATGTTAAAGATTCAAGTGAAGGAGATATTGAAAAATACAAAAAGAATTTTTGAAATTGACAACGTTTAAGGGTTTATTGAAGAAAATTACATTTGAAACTACGCTTTTTATGGGACATTTGAGGTAAAAATATTTACAATTTGTTGGCTATCATCTGGAAATTTATTGTTATAATACTTCAGAACTTTATTTATAAACTTTCTGTTTTTGAATTTATGTACAGTTTTATGCACAATTTGCGTAAATCGAACTTGAATTATTGAACTTTATTCAAAAGCCAGTGTGTTTCATTGAAACTGCGAAATTTATTGATTATTTCTAATAGGTCTATGTTTGTTCCTTTATAAGTGAAAACGTATTGCTTCAATTGAGCTGAAATTTTGTATAGATATAGTTGATAGTTCAGATTAAAACATTGGCATATTATTTTTTGAAAATCGGACCCCGGAGTTTTTTAATTAATGTTTTAATGATTTTGCCCCTAAAAGTTTCTCATTTCGACAGCTTCTGCTGCTGTCCTCGCTGACAGCGAGACAATGGAGCCGAATCGTACGAAAATCGACACGCGGGTGGCCCCGGACACGATTCAGTGCCTGACGTAGCGAAATTTTTGAATTTTTAATTTAAAAAAAGTTATTAAATTTTTTTGCAATTTTTGGTGTTTTTTTGTGTGTGGACCTGTAGCGGATAGGCTATGGGACCAAATCGTATCAAAAACGGCATGCGGGTGGCCCCGGACACAATTCAGTGCCTGACGATACAGTTTCCAATAAAAATTTCTTTTGCCATCACCATGAATAAATCCCAAGGTCAAACATACAAATATATTGGACTTGACTTATGGGAATATTGGTTTACTCATGGACAATTACATGTTGGTCTCTCTAGGTCAGGAAATGCGGAGAATCAATTTGTTTTAAAACCTCAGAAAAACGAAAAATGTGGTATACCATAAAGTTTTAAAACAAATTATACCTTCCTGATATCTACTTAAGATCGATAATTGTTCAACCCGCACAAAGTCGGGACGGGCCGCTAGTATATATATATATATATATATATATATATATATATATATATATATGTGTGTGTGTGTGTGTGTGTGTGTATATGTGTATATATATGTATATATATATATATATATATATATATATATATATATATATATATATATGTATATATATATATATATATATATATATATATATATATATATATATATATATATATATATATATATATATATATATACATATATATATATATGTATATTTATATATATATTCGTGCAGTGTTCAACTTTGAGTTTAATGTAATAGGGCCTGAGTATTAGAATATAAGTATGGATTTATAAGAGGGGAAGTTCCCATTTTGCAGAACGTCTTTAATACCTCCTCGAAACATCTATTTGAGTCAAAAGAGCAATCCAACATAAACTTTTTACCTCCGAAATCCCGATTGAAGAATCGAAACACTATAGAATTTTCCCCTTTTTTCTTCTTTTTATTGCAGCAGTGTAAGCGGAAAGGGAGTTTGAGTTTCAAGAAGAAATATTATATTTTTGGAAGAACAGGTAGAAAGTATTTCAACGTAGCTAATTATCATGCACAACTTTTGAGAAATATGAGATTCATTGGTTTCAACATTTTTCATTTTGGATGATCCAACTTAAAATTTAAATTTCAAATATTTTTAACGATCTAGGTCAGAATTCAATGATGTGTTTATATTTATGTAAATATAAGAATGGAAAAAAGACTAAGTTTTACAGTTATATTTATAAATGTAAAATCTTCTTCGAATTTGGGTCTACAGTACTTATTAATAACAATGGAAAATAAAAATGAAAATTAATAAAAATGGAAATTATTATATTATTAATAATAGAATAATTTCATATTAATATTAATAATATAAATAATTTAATATTAATAATATAATTATATTATTAATAATATAATAATATATACATTTATTAATAAAAATGGAAAACTACAATAAATTGGAAATTTTTATTCAATACCCTTCAAATGTAATTAAGGAAATTTTAACAATAGATTTTAAGAGGATTATATCTACACACACACACACACTCACAGTTTCGAGTTTTATGTAGTGGGGCCTGAGGCATTTAATATTAACTATCTCTTAACTAATTTCAAGTTTCCTAGCAAATTTCAGTAACCAACTATAAAGTAATGACTGAAGCAAGATGCCTTTAAAACTGTTTTGATAAAAAAGAGTAATGTTTCAGAAGCAGAAATTTTTAATTTATTAATTTATGTTCCTCTTTCAAAAGAAAAAATCGATTGCCAAATACCAAGAAAAACGGTCTTAAGCAGAATTTGTGGGTTCGAATACCGCAGGTGGCATATGTGATGCTTGCAGGTATCTGGAATTGGCTCTAAACAGCAAAGCTTTGGTATATTAGTTCGTTGGAATAGATGGAGTCGACTAAATCAATTTAATGAATATTCTGAGTTAAATGGTGAATTTTTAAGTTCTTTTCAGTTGAAGAGACAGTGAATTTACATAATTGAGCTGAAGTTGTCTTTCAGTTTTCTATTTTATACTGATTTCAGGAGAACCTACATAATTAGCATGGATCCAAGGTATTATTCAGAAAGTAGAATTAATTCTAAGGCTTCGAGCATTAAATATTTTATAATTACAAAATATGCAGAGAGGATTCACTATTAATCCCCCCCCCCCCGCATCCATATTTATTATCCTAATTTAATAATAACTGAAAGGTATCCTGTCAGAGATGATGAAATCATTCACGTGTTCAAAATATTTATTGAAATATCTTTGAATAAATAATCCCCGAATCGAGTCTCGAACAGGCAAAAATTCTCTAAAAATTGATATATTTCTTCTTTAACAGCGGAACAAATTGAGATCATTGATCTCGAGATGTCCTCTCCAGTTCAATTCAATTATCATAATTTCGGACGGATTTGAGCGATTCATTCGTCATTCAAGAAGAGGAAAATATTTGAATAATTCCTCACAGTTGAACTGCCAAGTAATTCCTTGCATAATTTCCATTTCTAATTCTTTTAATAAATGACAGCTTTAATAATCTGATTTCTCTCTGAATTCTTAGAACGAATTTTGCTGCATTAAGATAGCTTTCGCATGCTTTATTCATTAAAATGTTCCCTCTAGATACTGCTGTATGGTTATATTACGTAAGTATGTTATAAATACTTTCAGGTTTGATATATTTTATTTAAAAACTGAAATATCTTTAAAAGGGGGGTGTTGCCTTAATAATGGCCAGCAGCTTTATTAAGGCAATCCTCCCAGAGTCTCCAAATCCCTATAGATACTGCTGTATGGTTATATTACGTATGTTATAAATACTTTCAGGTTTGATATATTTTATTTAAAAACTGAAATATCCTTAAAATGGGGATGTTGCCTTAATAATGGCCAGCAGCTGTATTAAGGCAATCCTTCCAGAGTCCCCAAATCCCTGTAGATACTACTATATGGTAACATTAGGTACATATGTCATAAATACTTTCAAATTTGATGTATTTAAAAAGTGAAATGTCTTTAAAATGGAAGGGTTGCCTTAATAATGGCCAGCAGCTGTATTAAGGCAATCTTCCCAGATTCCCCTGATCCCCCTATAAACCTCTGTAGGGTTATATTAAATACTTGTGTTATAAGGACTCCCAAGTCTAAAATATCTTATTTGAAAAGTGAAATGTCTTTAAAATGGGAGAGTTGCCTTGCTTTACTATGGCCCAGCATCATAAAATTAAGGACACTGTAAAATTTTTTATCAAACGATAAGTGTCCTATCATTCGACAAGTTTGCACCACATACTTTATTGGATAAAAAAAATTTTCTTTATAATAATAATAATTTCCTCATCAATTTTTCACGTTATTTGCTCCATTTCTTTTTTCCCAAATTGAGAAAATTGTTGCATTTAGAAGAGATGATCTGCAAGAGGCATTTTAAATCTATTAAATTCAAAAAGAAATCATACTGGTTAAATAAATATGAGAATGGAACGTTAATTACAAGCTGCTACCTTTCATAAAAATGATGGAAACGAGAAGATTTAAAAGGAAGTAAAACATAAATAAGAAAAAAAGCTCACTGTAACAAAATATGGATAAGAAAATTAATTGAAAAACCTAATTCAAATAGATAAAGTAATATTCTCACTAACATTTTGTTGCTAATTTTTTTTCAATGTTACCAAGTTGTATTTCTAATCCGTCGTTCAAAGAGTTTTCACCATTCCAATTACTTTAACAAATCCAGTTAAGCTATCTCACTAAATATCAATATGATTATTAATTAAGTAGACTAATGACAATGATAAAAGATTTTCTCACAACTAAAGACATTTGGATTAAACTTCTGAATTATAGAAAACTTATCTAAAATTAGAACGCCTAAATTTTCACTAACACAACCTGGAAAATGATTTAGCTTTTTTCAAACTTAGCATCTTTTTTCAAAATAACAATCAATTTAATATTTTTCTTCAATATGCAAATTTTTGTAAGTAGAAAAAAATATGTTTGTGTTACAAAAAATTCAAATTTGTCCATCACACCAGAAGACTTAGAAAATATTTAAAAACAGTATGAAGCAAATTATTAAAATTTGACATCTTATTGAAATGCTTCGCAAGAGTTAGTTATCACTCCTTTCTTGAGATTTCTTCTTGCTGTACAATAAACATTGCAAAATTTAAACTAAATTTTTCACTGAAAAAAAAGGACATCCCACTTTTAATAAATAACTTCTAAAATATAAATAACACTAAGGTTTTTTCCTAAACTTTCACCAACACAATTAATTTCCTCTAAAATCAATACGTCTGAATGCTAGATGTGGTAATTAGTACCTAGCATAACTACAAAGATTTAAAAATATAATTTAGTTTTACATTTAAATTTAGCAATTTTTTACAATAACATTCAATATATTTTTCTTCGATTAGGAAATTCTTATAAGTAAAAAAAAAATGTGTGTGTTACAGGAAAATTCAAATTTATTCATTAAACCAGTGGACCGACAGAGTATTGAAAAACAGCAGGAAGGAAAATTGTTAATATTTCTCCTCTTATTGAAATGCTTCGCTAAAGTTAAATACCATTCCCTTCTAGAGATTTCTTCTTGTTATACAATAAACATTGCAAAACTTAAACTAATTTTTTTACTGCAGAAAAAGGACATTCCACTTTTAATATATAACTTCTAAAATATAAATAACACTAAGGTTTTTTTCCCTAAACTTTCACCAACACAATTAATTTTCTCTAGAATCAATACGTCTGAATGCTAGATGTGGCAATTAGTACCTAGCATAACTACAAATATTTAAGAAAATAATTTAGCTTTATTTTAAATTTAGCAATTTTTTACAATAACATTCAATATATTTTTCTTCGATTAGGAAATTCTTATAAGTAAGAAATAAATGTGTGTGTTACAGGAAAATTCAAATTTGTTCATTAAACCAGTGAACCGACAGAGTATTGTAAAACAGCAGGAAAAAAAAATTATAAATATTTCTCCTATTATTAAAATGCTTCGCTAAAGTTAATTACCATTCTTTTCTCGAAATTTCTTCTTGTTTTACAATAAACATTGCGAAATTTAAAATAAATTTCCCACTGCAAAAATAAATGAATATTCCACTTTTTAACAAGACCTCTTCAAACGTAAATAACAGTAAGAGGGTTTTTTTTCTCTAAACATTCATCAACATGATTAATTTCCTATAGAATCTATACGCCTGTATACTAGATGTGGTAATTAGTACATAGCATAAAAAATAATTTACGGAGTAAATTGAACTACGAAGTTTTAAAAAATTATTTAGCTAAATTATAAAATTAAGCATTTTTTCAATAAAATTCAGTATAATATATTCTTTCTGTATGGACATTTTTATAAATAGAAACAAATAATAAGTGTGTTGCAGGAAAATTCAAATTTGTCCGTTAAACCAGAGGACTGAGAGAGAATTGAAAAACAGCAGGAGGGAAAATTATTAATATCTATCCTCTTATTGAAATGCGTCTCTTAAAGTTAATCATCATTACTTTCTCGAGATCTCCTCTTGTTATACAATAAACATCGCAAAATTGAAACAAAATTTTTTATTGCAAAGAAAATGAACATTCCACTGTTTAATAAAAAACTTCTAAAAACAAAGATAACGCTTTAATGTTTTTTTAATACATTTTTACCAGTGCTTTTAGAAACTGAAAAAAAAGGAAAAATAATGATAATAACAGGGTGAAAGCAAAGATTAATATTTTCTTGAATAATCATCTTGGTCATCAATATTTCGCTTAGTATGTATGCTCTACTTATTCCTTTAAAAAAACATCAAACATTGATATTTTAAATACATATATATCTGTAAAGGGCATCTCATGATCAGTTCCAGTTTTTTCTCCCAATTTATTTCAGAAGATGAAAAAAAAATATATAAACGGATTATTTTTTTTCAAAAATTTCTCCATCTTCAATACAGAAACACAAAAAGCATCAAAGAAATTGTTCCATAAAAGAGTATGCTCTCATTTCTTTTCTCCCGTTTTATTACTATCTACCTCTGGGTTAGCAAAAACAAATAATGGATGTATTGACATTGATGTATGAGCTCGCAGGAAAGAGAAAGAAAAAAAATGGCTTAACGAAAAAAACGATGAAAAAAATTTGCTAAAACAAACATGTTTTAAAGTGAAAATAAGATAGCGAAAATCTCTCGTGACATTTTGAAGCTTCGGTATTAAGTCCTAAGGAATGACAAATATCAAGAGGTGCAATTATCTTCTCCTTAATTTTAAACGCTTTTGCCTGGTGCCTGACGAACGGAATATTGCATTGTTTTGATGCCTTATTTTTTGGAACATGCGCCACTCTTCTGTCTTTATTGCGCCGGAAATTTAAACCAACAGAAACAATGTGTTGTCTTATAAATACAGACATTTATTTAATTTGATTTAACTTTCATTAATGAATTATAAAGGAAATTTTTATGGCAGTAATATTAATAAATAAATTACTTATTGTCACGGAAAATCATATCTTTTAATTAATATAAATAATTTTTAATAAGAGTACCATTCAGCGTCAATTAAATAATTTTTAATCAAGAGTACCATTCAACGTCTTGGAACTGGCTGCATATCACATATAAAACTAATACAGCCATTCTTTTTCTTCTTTCTCCGCAAGACTTATCAATGGATACTGTTTCGTGTGGGGCTGTTCTGTAACGATCGGACCTACAATCTGTCAATGAATGTCTCTTTAGAACAGTGGTTCCCCACTAGTGGAAGTCTGCGGACCACTAAGCCAGAAATTGGACTATGTGGCAGACCACCCCCCCGAATTGAGGTTGAGGGGGGAACCTTCCAGGGTTATGGGGGATATAGAATATCTCTCAGGCAAAAGGGATACAGGATTAACGTACTCACATTCTAACGTATTATATTCTAATAATAAAATAACTATGTTAAACTGTTAAGAAATTTTAATTCAACATCTGATAGTCATCGGATATATTCGGCCCATCTAGTTCAGTAAACATTGCTTTGAAAATTCCCATTTATTTGGCAGCTTTTTTATATGTGGTACCGGAACACTCCCGAGGCTCTCTCGGACCACAAGTTGGGAACCACCGCTTTAGAAGATTCGCCACTGTTTGATGATCGGACTGCGTCGGAAGTACAATCCATTTTAAAGACCAGGTTTTACAGTTTTCTGGAAATAGCCTCCTGTCCGTCATTGGTATACGGTCAAGCCCCTGGTCTGGCCTCGCTCCATAGTGGTCCGAGACCAATTCAGACTGTCCTGGCTCGTTTATAGAGTGGTGATCATACTAAAAGTATGCGCTTTAAGAATTCTCTCAAGGTTTATCGCCAATTTTTTCATGTTCGGCTGCTCCTGTGACCCCTTCCCATATTGCAGACTGTTTAGGTATCCCTGTCAGTGTTGTAACTTTCAAACTTGAACTTCCATGTAAAAGTGGTAGTGAAAGATTCACTTACATAATATCTGCTGATACACGGAATAATGTGATTGGAGAAACAATTCCCTCTAGCATCTAATGCTGTGAATACCTGAGTAGTCGAATAAAAACCATGGCTAAATTTTAAATGACTTTATGTCACTATTAAAACACAAAACAAAACTTGGACGATTCACCTAATAGTACTACGACGGACGACATCAACACAACTAGTTAGTAGAGAGAAGTATATGGGCGTGGTGGCCCAGTTGGGAAGAGCAACGGGCCATTGATCTGAACGTCCCTGGCTCGATGCTCGTCGCTGCAAACCCACCGCCTTGTTCACTAATGGTGGCCAGGGCACTTAAATTAGGTCGTGGCTGCAATGTCCTCCAAGTCCTCAAATTTACCTCTGGAGGTGCGGGGTCAAGTGTTCCGGTCTCGTCACTTGACTCCGTTCAAAATTTCTGGACCGGTCATTTAGCCAAGTTGGACTCCGATCCTTGTGGTGCTAATTCAAAACAGCGGCCTCCCTTTTCAGCCCAATAGCCTATTAGGACCTGGTGAATGGACCCTCCAATCAGGGGGCATTAACAACAACAACAACAGAGAGAAGTATGAGAAAGTGTATGTGAACAAAATAGGCGCACAGAGCGGTGACCACCAGTGCCATCGGGTGGTCACTAGACAAATTATTAGATTAGTTACAGAACATAGAAATTTACAATTTCCTACAGTCAGTTTGCTTGCTGAGGATCAAGATGCTACTGCCACTCATTTGCTCATGTGGCAGAGTCTAATGGACCTGGTCTAGCATTTTCTAGACAGAAACAACAACAACAGCATATTTTTTAATGTAGAGGAGAGGAGAGTATTATGGAATACCGATGTTTCAGCTCTGTTTGGTGCTGCTATTACGTGGGAATACCATGAACTACTTAAGAAAGATTCCCATGATACAGTACACTGAGAGTTGACCCCTTGTTGTTATTGTACCACTTGCTACAGAACAAAATGTGTTTTGTGATTTTCAAGAGTTTTTGCAGGTAAGTTTTCAAACATTTTTACCTACTAGTACACGTGTGACTTGAACATTGATGTCAAGCATAATATACACTAAAAGAATTGTAGTTTGCTATAGTGTGGTCGTTTTTTAGCTGGCAATGTTTTGTTCATCAATTTAAAGGTTCATTTTCCATGATGGCGTGTCGGGTATTATGGAATACTAGGTATTCCATAATCCCTTTATAGGCAGGAAAGCTAGATCTTCTATAATAACCTACTCTCCATATAAAAAAAGAGTTAAAGGATGAACTGAAAGAAAAGGACATAAAGGAGGAACCAGAAGCTTCAAAACAACCAAAGAAACTGAACATTCAAAGACCCCTGTTAAGAAATTAAACTTAGACCAACCTTCTAGACCTAAACCTACTAGAGATGACTCCAGTGTTAGCAGTGATGAATCTTTCCATTCTGATGTATCATCTGTAATGGACTTCATGCCATCAGCTAAAGAACCGGAAAACAAAGACGCTGAATGTATCTTCTTTAACGGAAAATTCTCCGAAGATCAATGAGGGGATATTTGGATTCAATGCTTCAGCTGTTCTCTGCGGGCTCACCTTGACTGTACCGGAGCAGAGAAAGAAGATTATATCTGTGACTTTTGCAAATAGACTAGAAGCAGAAATGACTTACACATAATCTTAAAAATATGGTTTTTAGAGTTAAAAATAGCTATGTTTTATGAAGTCTAATTAGTTTTTCAATGGTTTAAACCTCCTTATTCCATATTACCCGACTATTTCATATTAACCTCCATTTGTAACTTTTTTAAATAATTTTTTTTATAACAACAAAATAAATAGTATTTTTTTTACAAGTGACAGTTCGTTACAGTTTGTTATAGTATGTACTCATTATGATTTTGAGGATTTTTATTAAAAAACCAGTAAAGTTATTTTTAGAAACGTAAATGGTAATCCATAATACCTTCCTCTCATCTATTTTTATCTCTAATTTAACTGTTTGTCACGCAATTACTGGGTACTAACCAAAAATAGTTTTTACTTGTTTCTAGGATGGACTAAGAAGGAGTCTCGCTCAAAACACACTTCAAAATAAATCTCAATTGTTTGTCGACTGATCTCAAAAAAGCTATAACTCCTCTCCTATTTAAGGTCAATGCAAGATCAAAAGAGAATCAGAAAGACAAACTAATACAATTGCAGATGAGGGGGAAAAGGATAGTATTACAGAAAATAGAGCTATATTGCAGCAGTCCTCGCAAAAACACCTTACTCAAATATGTTCTCCCAAATCTATTCCTAATTGCCTCTACACAATTATGCAAATACCTACAACTTTTGTTCTTTTATACAACGTGCATCGCGGAATTTCTGATCTAATTGCGTTGTTGAGTATTGATTCAACATAAATGTATTTGTTAATCATTTCGTAATTGTGTTCAAAGGTGATTTCTTTTATGAATAATACTATAACTTCAAATGCTCGTTATTCAGAGATTAGTTAATAACGAAATAGTGTGAAACTACATCATTTAGGTTTAAGCTCCACGTGGCCTTAATAGTAAGATAGTAAATAGCTTATATAACATATTAAAATTGCGCCAATTTGTATTTGTCTTGTTCAAGGTATCCGTACACCTTCGGAGGTGATTTTTCGAAATATATATACATACATACATACATACACACACATATATATATATATATATATATAATAGTTCCGCTACTGAGTGACTGACAGATAAAGCACAGACCAAACCGCTGGACCTAAAGGGCGGAAATTTTGTATGACAATTCTTCTTATAGTGTAGGGGTGCACTAAGAAAGATTTTTGAAAAATTATTCTTAGACTTTTTTTAAAAATTAAACTTTTAATCTGTATTTGTAACTTTTTTTAAAGTTTGCATTTAAATAATAACCTGAGGGTTATAAAATTTATATCACGAGAAAGATCATAAGAATTCCTTTAAAAGGAATTTTTTTCGAATCTTTACCTCCATTTTCTAATTTTTGGGGAATTTTTAAATATCCGTTTTTAGTATTTAATTTATTAAAAGCTGAACATGAGATTTCTTTTCTATTTATGATACTTTAAATTAATTTTGCGTCACGTGCATAAAAATGAAATAAATTGATAAAAAGATATATTAAAATACAGTAAAAGATAAAATTTAACCACTAGACTAATGGACAGAGAAGTTTTTTAAGAATTTAATTCAAGTTTATCTTTTCAGCTCGATAAATAACATCATGTATAGGAAAGAATTTTTTAACTGAAAAATTCACAGCATGGAGGTGTAGATTCGAAAAAGATTTCATTTTAAAGGAATTTTTATGATATCTCTCGTGATATAAATTTTATAACCCTCAAATTATTATTTTAAATGCAAACTTTAAAAAATGTCCCAAAACAGCTTAAAAATTTAATTTTTAAAAAATCTAAGAATGTTTGAAAAATGTCTCTTAGTGTACCCCTACACTATAAGAAGAATCGCCATGCAAAATTTAAGACCTTTATGTCCAGCGGTTTGGTCTGTGTGCTAGCTGTCAGCCAGTTACGGAACTGTTTCATATACATAGATTAATATGTAATACAATATTTTACACTCGTGTCCATAAATTAAGGATAATGCCAGCTCCGGCAAATAAAGGTTCAGAAACAAAACAAACGTGACTTATTCATAAAGTCCATTTATTAAACAAAAGATAAAGAACAAAAAAGATGGTGTGCGTATGATACGATTCGTAAAAACTACGATTTTTGCTCCCTGCAGCAATTGTAAAAAATATCTCCTGTACAAAAACTTAATATTACGTGGTTGGTATGATGATTAATACATTGTATGTCTCCCATGCGATGAAATACAGTCCGTACAACACCTAGTCCCACACATGCTCTATTGGATTCAAGTCAGTTAAGAATGCTGGCCGTTCCATAAGGGTGATATCCTCAGATTGAAGACATTCGTTTACGATGTTTGATCGGTGAGGATGGGCGTTGTCATCCATAAACACAAATTCTGCGCCCATGGCACCACTAAACAAACGTACACTTTGTTCCAGAATAATGTCTGGATAAATGTGGCCATTCATGGTTCCGATTTGAACATGCAGATATGTTCTGGAGCCCAGTACAATTCCACCCCAAACGAGCAATCCTGCACCACCGTAACGGTGACGTTCAATGATGTTGTCTTGGTGGTAACGGGTACCCGGCGTTCTCCATATGAAAGTCCGACGTGAATCAGACTGCAAGCTAAGCCTGGGCTCGTCGGAAAACATCACACAATCCCACTTTGATGATGCCCACATTGCATGTTCTCTACACCAGGCTAATCGCTGCCGACAGTGAGTTGCCGTGAGTGGAACACATCTGACAGGCCTGCGAGCATATAGACCAATATTTCCCAAACGTCTGTACATGGTTTGCCTTGAAACTGTGGTACCCGTGGCTGCAGATAGCTGATGAGACAGGTCGGATGCTGTGCTCCGTCTTCTTCTTTTAGCAGTTACTACCAAATATCGGTCTTCCTTCGGCGTTGTAACTCGGGGGCGACCTGTACTGTAACGGCTAATAACATTTCCATCATCTTGGAATCGTTGCCAAAGCCTAGAGATCACACTTTGTGCAATTCCAAGTTCCTCGGATACTTCCATCTGAGTACGCCCACATTCCAGGCATAATTCTACAACGTAAAATATCATCCACATTCGTCCTCTGAGTCATAACTATTCGGTTATGGCACTGAGCGGCTTACAGAACGCTTGTGAGCAATTTTACTTCTTTGCCACCATTCCTTATATACCCCTCTCTTACACTCTCGTCATTGTGACGCACTATCGGTGTCATCTGGTGGCTTCCTGTTATTTGCATATTATTCTTGAAGATGGGTGTGATAATTCTACAGGTGAAATTTTTACTTTAGAGTTCGATTTCCATGTGATTCTGAATTATCCTTAATTTATGGACATGAGTGTAATTTTAATACAATATTTTCCCTTTAAATTGGGTTTTTTTGTAAGTTCTTAGTCCCAAATGAACAAAATTTATACATATTTATATGCAAAGTTGTACCCCTACTTGCGCGACCTTACGTCGGTCCCACTTCCGCGGAACTTCGGGTTAATATTTAAGTTTCACTGACACGTTCACTGCCGAAATTTCCTATCAATGTACTTTTACCTTTTCCTTCGAGTCTTTCAACAGTTGTTTATTGTTTATGTTTATACTATGCCCATTGCTGGAGGAGAATTACATTCCAATACTTATTATTAAAGTGGACCTGTTTACACCGTACGAATAACAGACGCAATTACTGGGGGAAAACAGAAATACACTCCGTTCTCCCAGCTGATAAAACACAATGCACTGCTGCGCTATTCTGATCGTCGCGGAATTTTATCAGGGCAGCCGATTTAAATTCCACTTGAAAATGTTTCTGGGAGGCACATTTTGACTTTTAAAAGCGTAAATAAACTTTTCCCTCGGAAGAAAAGCGCTCCGAAATTCCCCGTAACAAAGTGCATATACTTTTAAAATCTATTAACAATTTCTAATTAGTCTGTTACAGAATGGAGTAATCTATGCGCGTTTTAATAGGAGGAAATGAACAAAGATGGCCGGCTAATTGAATGCAACAATTTTAATCGGAAGACTGGAGAAAATTTTGCAAAATGGCATTATTAACTTAAATTGCTTTTCGCTTAAAACAGGGGGGAGTTGTAAGAATATTTGTAAAGCCGACTACAATAGCATTTAAGAACAAGAAAATTCAATAATTAAAGAAAAAAATAACAGTTTTATAATAGCTAAGTGAAAAGAAAAAAACTACCATCGTAAATTTTACTACAGGATGTAGAATCCATTTTTTATGTTGAAATATAGAATTAATAATTGAAATATATCATAATAATTACAAGATAAAAAGAACTGTTTATATACCACGTTTTTAAATTTTCTGTTCAATCATATAAACTTGACTATTTTTCTCTACTTTTCTCTCCTAATTGCACAAACCTTCATTAAGTATTTTTTTGCAATTTCTTTTATTTAATTTTAATCACTTTTTAGTCGTTTCCACTATCCACAGACTTTATAAACTGCTAACTTTTATAATTTTTTAAAATTTTTCGCACAATATTTTTGTAAACAAACTAAATTCACAAGCATTCTGTTTTCAAAATCGACAAACGCCGTTATGCAAAAGTGCAAGCATTGAATTCAATCGAAGCGCCACCTTGTGAATTTTTTCCGAATTAACTTTCCATACAAAACAAAATTAACTGAAAATGAATTCAAATGCGTTTAAAGATGGCTAAAATTATTAAAAGAATGCATTTTTATCGTGTTCTGAGCTATTCTAAAAGTTTCAAATGTCTAGCTAGTCGGGAAGTTAGTTAAAAATCGATTGCAAGATTTGTACTGGACAAACACGCAAACAAGAAAGGGAATTAATAAAAACGTGGTAAAAATAAGAACTACTAAAAATTATTTCATTTTATTTAGAGCCATTCGAAACTAGTTCTGTACTAAAATAATTCTAAAAAGGTATGATATGTTAATCTTCAAAAACTTTCCTTTGCGGTGACTCCTTTAATAGAGCACGTACACATTTTTTTTTTCAAAGGACTATTACTGGGGGAGAATTCGAACACATTATCTTCGGTGTCTCGAACATATATATTCTTTATACTTAACTACCGTGCAATGTCGTTCGATCAGCCAGACAACCTCTATTTTACAACACGATACGGAAGTAATTTGTGTGTGCAAATGGAAAAAATATATGTCTAAAAATGGAATTCTATTAATGGATAATAACATTTTATAACATTCGATCCCACATGAAACACAAAGAATTATTTTTATTAAATAAAATCAGTTACTGTATGTGTATCGACGCTTTGATTTTGTAAAAAGAATTAGATATAGATTTTTTTTATCCGTTTACTACCTACATTTTTCAAAGTCTGAGAAATCATTGAAATTTTTAATTTTAGTCATAAAAATTCACCAATGAATTCAGTCCTGGCTTTAAAAAAACACTTGTCTGGAATTTATTCATGTTGAATAAATTGCAAATGCTTGGTATCAGTCTAGTTATTTCGCATCCAAAGATTGTTATAAGAAAAACAATGATGTTTGAAAGGATGTCTGTGTATGGATTTAATATCTCCAGAATTGTATCGGTAATTTTAGTAGTAATAAGATTTTTCAGTCTCGATTTCTGAGACAGTTCAGGCCGTGTAAGCTGCTATTTTTCTTTCTTCCGTGTGTGTTGCAGTTTCATTTTTAAACGTCTCATGGTAATGTCTTTTGGAATGTTTTTTTTTATTTGACAATTATATATTGATATATAAATGTTAATGTTAGGTAGTCGGCGAGTAAAAATAAAAAAACGACTCATAGGATGAAAGGTTTGATTTGCGAAATTCTTCTTTATATTGGACAAACTTTTTTTTTATATAGTCGTTGTAAAATATCGGCGAATTTAAATGTCGACAACCCAGCTCAGTATATTTAAGAACAAATTATGTTTTCTTTTTCTAAATCTTCTTTCCATAGGCTCTAAAAGTATTTATGCTAATTGTAATGACCCTGTGGGGTCGTTAGACTGTGATCGTATATAAGTACCTTTGCGTCGCGTTGCGACCAATTCTGTTTCAGCAACTAAGAGAAGGGGTACAACTCTCAAAAAAGACACTCTTGTTATACATATTTACAATTTATTTACACATATATCTCAAGGGGCTGGGGATGCCTTGAGTGGATTGCAGATCTGTACTGTATATCCGGCATCCTCCAGCCCCACAGCAATGGAAGCATCGGACCGCGGAAATTAACCTTCAGCTGCGTATACAGGTTTTGCTACTCAGCGGCCGGTCGGCAGGTGATCCATGGTTGATGGACAGCATTGTCCGGGGGACCGGTAAAGTTTTAGAATTACACATATATCTCAAACGGATTTACAAAGCGCAACCTATCGGCACCTCCGCGTGGTGGCCCCTGGGAGATCTTTTGATCTGCGAACGCCGAAGGTTAGGGGATTAAATTAAATTAATTTACTTTAAATTGAAATCCATAAGATCTTGATTTCAGTCCGGTTACACTCCGACCATGTGTCATGAGAAAACCAAGGACCCTCTCCTTATAGAGGGCCGAAGAGAGAATGCGCATAGCGAAAAAAAGAGTGGCGAACCTGCTGTGTTCTTACAGCGGTTCAGCCGAAAGAAAGAGGACCATGAATGAAGAGCTCCAAGAGCTCTTGAAAATACTGAGGGATCAGCAAGCTCATATCCAGTATTTAGTTGGACAGTTAGCGCAAGCTAACAAACAGACTTACGCCAACATCGTAAGTAAAGGACCAACGAATAGATCAGCCTCTAGAGGCAGATCAAATATAGGCAATAAGGCTAAGTCGGCAAGGACGACTATGGCCGAAAAAGAAAGATATGTAGTGACAGTGTATCCAAAGAAGGAGCAGGCTTCTGAGGATACAAGGAATGAGATCCAGTCACACAATGACCCCACGAAACTGAAAGTTGGCATCACGATGATGAGAAAGATCAGTAAGGGCGGGGTCATCATAGGTACGCACACGGAAGAGAACTTGGACAAGCTGATAGCTGAGTTCAAGAAGATTTATGAGCTCCATGGGAGCTATGAAACAGCTAAACCGATTAAGAGGAACCCGCAACTCATAATATACGGAGTAGTGGAAAAGATGGAAAAAGATGATCTCATTTGCAAACTAAAAGAGCAAAACAAGGAGTTGACGGAAAGCGAAATAGGCATTATAGCCAACTATAAGGCTAAATATGGTGATAATTGGATACTGAGTATCAATGGAGATGCATTCTCGAAACTGAGGGGGCGTGGGCAAGCTCAAGCTAGGTTGGCAGAGGTACTCCTTTAGGGAGTACATAAGGCCGAGAGTCTGTTACAACTGCTGGCAATTTGGGCATAGTGCCAAGTTGTGTAACAACGAACGGGTATGTAAGAACTTTGGCAGAACGGACCACTGCTACAGCGACTGTAAAAAGAAAGCCAGATGCGTAAATGGTCATAAGAATAATAAGAAGCATAGTACTAAGCAGGACACCTCACACTCCCCTACCGCTAATTCATGCTCTATATATAAAGCAGAGGTAGGGCGCATAGCGCAAAGAACCAACTATGGAGGGTAATCCTCCATGTTGCAAGCTAGCGCATCTTAATGTCAATAAAACGTGTCTGGCTTCAAAGGAACTGGGAGAAGACGCCGTAGCCCAGGACCTCGACATCCTCTCAATTTGCGAACCTTATTACACAAGAGAAGATGTCCACGTTACAGGCATACCTAACACCTATGCAGTAGTAGCACACAACAGCAGCCCAAAGGCTGCCCTAGCAATCAAGAGAAAGCACAAGATACTCAATCTGATGGTGACCGAGCACTTAGTAGCAGTACGGACCCAGCTACTGGGGGAGTGGTATATAGTTATCTCTGTCTATCTACCCCCGTCCCCACGGGGAGATGATGGCAGAACGGAACCCCACTTGAGTATACTCAGAACGATCCTTGAAAATAATGTTGACACAAAGTCAATCATTATGGGCGACTTCAATGCGAAGTCCACAGTTTGGGGCCCTAGTCCCACTAATGAAAGGGGGATCACGATCCTGAGCTTGGTTGCGCAGTACAGGGCGCACATCCTAAACTACATGGAAAGACCTCCCACTTATAACGGACCTTTCGGGATGGGCTGGTTTGACCTGTCGATCACCATTGGTATCGATGAGGAAAGGATAACTAACTGGAGAGTCTCTGACGATTACGTGCTGACGGACCACAATGGCATTCTCTTCGATCTCAGTGGCCATAATACTGGCCACAGACAACCCAATTCTCTTAAATGGGATATAAGATCAATGAAATGGATGGAGTTTAGGGCGAACTCGACACTGAAATGAAAAACCTATTACAAAAGGTGGAGGTCCTCGATCCAGAGGACGCTGTAAAAGCAATAAACGACAAACTACATAATCTATGTAGTAAGCACCAAAAAAGGAAGGGTTGTCTAAAAATAAATGACCATTGGTGGACTCTAAGCCTAGCGATAATACGCAAAAAAGTCAGGGCTCTGAGAAGGAGAGCTCAGAAGACCAGTGATCCACAAGAAAGGGCCCTGAACATGGCAATTTTTAAAAGGGAAAGAGCAAAGTACAAGAAGGCCAAACTGGCAGCGAAAAGGAAATCGTTCAAGGAGTACCTCGTGAGGTGACGTCCAGAGATATCTTTGGAAACGTAACATTCACCATTCCCAAGAGTGGCAGGGGCGACTGCGCTAAGCAGCTCAAAAACATAAACGGTGACTTAACGCACGATGAACAAGAAGTGGAGTTATTATTGGCTCAACAATACTTCAAAAATATTGACGGAATTCAATATCCTAGAGTTGCAAACCAAGAGACTCTAGATCCTATAACCAATGACGAAATCGAGCATATTCTGGAAAATATGGCAAAAGGGAAGGCTCCAGGATTCGATGGGTTCACGCTCGCGATAGTGGAGTAAATGCACCTAGTGGATGCCCGGCTACTGGGAAACCTTTACAACAAGTGCTTAACTACTATGCAGTTTCCAAACACCTGGATAAAAGCGAAGGTGGTCTACTTCCCCAAAGCGGGGAAGGACCCAAATATGCCGAACGCATATCGTCCTATCTGCCTCCTTCCCATAATAGGGAAGGTGTTGGATAAGTTAATCACTAATAGACTCGTGGAACACCTAGAGTCGAATGGGGTACTCTCGAAAGCCCAATATGGCTTCCGTAGAAATAGGAGCACTAGCGATGCCCTACAGAGGGTACTTGAGATTATCGGCGATAATAAGCGAAATAAACTTTACACTTGTATGATAACACTCGACATACAAAACGCCTTCAACTCCATCAACCCAAAAAGGGTTATAGAGGCTATTATGAATCTAAATATCGACAACAATCTCAGGTACCTGATAATTGACTATCTCCATGATCGAAGCATAATGCTAAGACAAGGAGACTGGAAATACAATGTCGGAGTACCCCAAGGTTCCTCACTGGGACCAATTTTATGGCTTCTAGTGATTAACGACCTCCTGAAAGCAGAAGAGGACAATGTGGATTTCCACATACAAGCCTTCGCGGATGACTTAGTCATCCTAACCAGCAGCAAAGTTGTATATAGGCTCCCTGATCTAGCCAACGCAGCACTATCAAAGTGCGAAAGCTGGGCGAACCACAATGAATTAAAATTCAACATAGATAAGTGCAACTTCACTATAGTGGGGCCGAGCACAAAGAATCTGAGGAGACCAACCCTGAAGCTCTGAGGGCAAAATATTAAATATGAAAAGAACTTAAATACTTGGGCGTTATCATTGATAACAGCTCAACTTTAATGCCCACTTAGACAATCTCAAGGAAAGATCTCTGGCAGTTATGCACAAGCTACTGAGATACTCCAGGAAGACCTGGGGTTTAAAACCGCTCGTCGCTAAAGATATCTACCAGCTGATAGTAGAAAAGATCCTACTATATGGAGTGCCGTCGTGATATAACACCACGAGAAGGATGAATGATAAACTTTTGCAGATTTAAAGACCGTTTCTTTTGCTCTTAACCAAGTGCTACAAAACGGTAGCAACGGACACCCTTGCCGTACTGGCGGGTTGTCTGCCATTAGACATAAAGGCTAATATGGACAGGATACAGCACCTGATCACTAAGGAAAATGGGGCTTAAACGGATTAGCCCTAGACAGCAATAGCTCCGAAGTTAGAAACTTCAATATCCACCTAGTAAGGGATATAAGCAGCATAGACTGGTCGACCAAACTTGAACAGAAGTGTAGTACTCAGTACTACACAGACGGATCGAAGATGGAAGACAAAGTCGGATCAGGGCTTATCAAGTACGATAACAACAGAAAGCTATATGATCTAATGGAGAGGAACTCAGATCACAGTTCCTCATATCAAGCAGAACTAAGAGCAATAGAGATGGTAATAGAAGACGCAATCAAGACACGAACCACAGAGTTCGATGTCTATACGGACTCCATGAGTGCACTACAAGCACTCAAAGCGAAAAGCTTTAAATGTCAGTTGGTGGACAATCTTAAAAAGTGCATTAAAACTCGTGGCTTAAACATAACCTGGCATTGGGTCAAAGCCCATGCCGGCAACAGCAGAAATGAAGAGGTCGATGAAGTCGCCAAGAGAGCGACACAACTTCCCACCATAAGTAACCATTATAAACGGACCACGAACCAACTTAAAGACATTCTATTGAAAGATGCCATGAAAAATGGCAAGATAGATGGAATGAGTCCACTAAGGGCAGGCGCACACACGAGATCTTCCAGACAGTTCGTCTGGACAGAGTCCAAGGGGACTTCCTGAGGAACCAGGCGATAACTGGACAAGACAGCTTTGGACAGTATCAAGCCAAATTCTTCGGGAAGATGGACAGCTGCAATTGTGGAGAGGTTCAAACAGTCGAGCACTGTCTGTTCGATTGCAGTAATTTTGAGGAACTACGTGTTGACCTGCCTAGGGACGCCAGAAACTGGAGTACACATAAATTCTATAGCGATCACTACCGCTGCCGAGTAGTGAATAAAATCGTTAAAGGGCTGATGGACGAACATGTCCAGTAAGCTAAAAAGCTTGTCAATCTCTGTATATTTTTGCTGAAATGTTTTAGCGTTAAGTAATATTTTCAATAAAGTTTAGTGTTAATAGCGAGTATGGTGGTGTGATTATAGTTAGGGAATTTGTTAGGGTTGTCTCTATGGAGCGACTCGGTAAAGTTGCAGATGTAACCAAGTGTCGGAGCTAGGGATGTGTTCCGTAGCGACGACCAGTCTTCATAAAACTCAATTGGATGCCTTCACGGTGGGCCGATGTTAAGCTTAGACTTACACATATATTTACACACACATTATTTAGCATCATGCTGAAGTCTTTGTATTATTCAAATATAGTATTATTCAATATATAGTATCATTCAATATATAAATCTTTTACAATTACAACTCATATTATTCATCATAACTTCGGCAATGCCGACACTTAGGGACAAGAGGCGTGTATGTGATAAGCAGGGATGTGAAAGAAATTATATTAGCAAATATGCTCAAACATGGGGCTGCTGTCGGTATCGGTTGCACTCGTCTCCACCACTCGGATATCACAGTTCGTGTTATATTTGTCGGTCACTATATTCGTAGAGAGAGATCAAGAGAGTTCTGTACTCGTCACAAAAGAGTTCGGGATTTAAGTGGTCGACGATCATTTGGAGTACACCTCGGATGTTGCTCTGCGTTGATCACTTCTATGATGATAAGCGGATCGGACAGCACTGGTCGGCGGTAGTCTGCGCGTTCATACCGCTATAAGAGGATGCGTACACTTTCATTAAGGTAGGGGCCTAGTTGCATTAGTTGATTCGGCTCTTTTTTTTTACTGCACCTTGTAGCAATTTACGGACCTTCGCTGGGCAATCAATTTCACGAAGTCACTGGATTATTTTCTCGGCCTTGTAGTAACTTATTCCGTTGTATTTTTTTCTTTTTCGTAAGGAGCTCGCGCTGGGCATTCAATTTCGTATTCTTTGGATTCTCATCGGTCCTGTAGTAGATTAGGGTATTTGTCGTTCTTTTTGTAATAAGGTCTCCACAGGCTCTCTTGTCGGCCCTGTGGCAGCTTAGTTTCTTGTCATTTTTTTAATAAAGACTCTCTTCGAAGCGCTTCAACACTCGTATATAAATTTTCCTTTCTTTTTTTTTTATTGGCTGTGGCCTTCTTGACTTTTCATTCGCTCGGACCACCTCTTTCTTGGGATGAGGAATGGGCCAATCGTAGGTCATCTTTTCCACCCCCCTCATCGCATTGGCCGCATCTTAAATGTTCTGGTGCATTTTAATTAACTCCGACGCCTGTCCGTGTCTAGGATATTTTCTCAACGAACAGTTCCCCGGTCCTCGACCTTTGACATCAGATTTATAGCTGACTCTTTATTTTCGATGTTTTATGACGTCTTATTGTTGTTCTGTACAACGCCTCTCTCTGGCGCCCCGAAGCATCGGAACCGTAAATTTGTGCCTGACAGTTTCGGCTGGGTGGTCCCTTCCAATTTAAATAGCCGTATAGAGATAGCACCTATTCACATCCCCCTTATTACACTAATTATTTTAATAAAATAAGTATATGTTATTTTTAGAAAGTACACTCAAAAGCCAAAACATTATGACCACCCATACATTTTGCAATGAATTCGCCTGGATGATATGGAAGGCACGTGATCAGGTGGAAGTGGTATTTAACTGCTGCTGGAGAGTCTGAAGAATCATTCATTCACTTACTTCTGTGTGTGATGGGAAAGGCTGCGGATCTAAGCGACTTTGATAGAGGGCAGATTGTAATGGCTCGAAGGCTCCGAACAAGTATTTCCGAAACTGCACGACTCGTGGGTTGTTCGCGACCTACAGTTGTTAGTACTTATGCAAAGTGGATGAATGGCGGTGAAACCAGCAGTAGACGACATGATGTTGGACGTCCACACGCTATAAAAGATAAAAGGTCGTCGGAGACTGTCTCGCATGGTGAAGCAAAACCGGAGCCAGACAGTGGCTCAGATGACAGCCCAATACAATGCAGGGCCAAGTAGAATAGTATCGCAGCACACTGTTCAGCGGACACTGTTGGATATGGGGCTACGCAGCAAACGTCCCACTCGTGTGCCTTTGTTGACCAAGCGTCATCGCCAACTGCGCCTGCTCTGGGCCCGGGAACATCGCGACTGGTTCATGTATCAGTGGGAGAGAGTTGCCTGGTCAGATGAATCACGGTTTGTCATTCATCACGCCGATGGCCGTGTCAGGATACGCCGTCTTCCAGGCGAACTGTTGCTCCCTCAATGTACAGTAGGTCATACACAGGCCGGTGGTGGCGGTATTATGCTTTGGGGGACGTTCTCTTGGGCGTCATAGTGGATATGGGTTCCGTGGTTGTGGTAGAGCAGACCATGAATGCAACAGGGTATCTGAACATCATTGCGGACCAGTTGCATCCTTACATGGCCTCTGTTTTTCCAGCTGGAAATGGAATGTTCCAACAGGACAACGCCCCGTGTCACAAGGCTAAAATTCTGATGGAGTGGTTCCAGGAACATGATGCTGAATTCCAGTTAATGTCCTGGCCGCCTAACTCACCGGATCTCAATCCGATAGAACACTTTTGGGATGTCATGGGACGGCAGCTCAGAGTTCAAAGACCACCAATTCGCAATATCTCGGATTTGCGTGACCGTTGCTTAAACATCTGGTACAATCTGTCTCCGGCCATCTACCAAGGACTTGTGGCATCCATGCCAAGGCGGGTGGAAGCTGTGTTGAGCGCCAAAGGTGGGCCAACTCGTTATTGACAGGTGGTCATGATGTTTTTGTTCTTGAGTGTATATGAAGTACAGCGCTTTTATGTGTTCCCACACTAGAGATATTGACAGTACTTAAGATGTATCAAGTTTTATTTTATATAAGAGTGTTTAGAAAAGTCCTTATACAAAGATTAATCACAACCAATTATGTCCCTCCATACCTGAGTCGCATACCTTAATATATATATATATATATATATATATATATATATGTGTGTGTGTGTGTGTGTGTGTGTGTGAAACAATCCCCTTTCACTTTCATTAAATAAAACGCCTATTCGAAATTCTTTCATTTTATCTCAATAAAGTATTGCCCCTTAATCCAAAGTTTGATCTAGAGATAAACTAAGTAATCGATTATAT
This sequence comes from Dolomedes plantarius, assembly GCA_907164885.2. Taxonomy (NCBI): domain Eukaryota; kingdom Metazoa; phylum Arthropoda; class Arachnida; order Araneae; family Dolomedidae; genus Dolomedes; species Dolomedes plantarius. The sequence continues at coordinate 79,241,858 of OU015491.1, read as the reverse complement.
TTCCCCCTAATCCACGTGTAGAGAGAAATCTTATATAACATAGAATGTTCCAGACTTCTGATGCAGTATCACCTCATATGACTTGTGATCGTCAGATGTCTTGAACTGGCCAATTAAGACTGTAGCACTCCCGTAATGTCGGGCGAAAAACCAACGTCCTTTTAGCTTTTGAGTGTTTGTCGCTGAATGGGAAACATGCACAAGTTTTAGCTCTACATTCTTTTGTTTTATCCTGTGCTACTCCGGCAGCCTCAGGACGGTTTTTTAAGCATGATAGTCCTGTAGTAATTATAAAGTACGAATATAATGGAGTGTAATGAAACCATCGAAGTATACCAAAATAAAGAGACTGTTCAATCGACAATTCGGATGTCTGTGTTCCTCGACTGGATTATCTGTCGACGAGTCCTCCCCAGCAACTCCACCACGACTAAAACCCGGATTACGGAACACTACGAGTTCACCGTCCTGTTGTTCATCGCCACCGTTATCATTACACACACACACACACACACACACACACACATATATATATATATATATATGCAGTGAAACTTCTCTAGCCGGCCACCCCGCTGAACGGCCAAATTGTTTTTCAAAACCTATTAAATACACTGCATTGAGCCAATGTTAACCCGGCAGGACGCGCGCCTCCTAGACGAACAGAATGACGATACAATGACCCCAAACTTAAAAGCGATTTAAATATTTTATTTTTATCAGAACCAGATATGTCTCTTCGTTTTTTTAGCCATTTAGATTATACTGCCAATTAATCGAAGTTTTATTTAATTGTTTTCAGTTTGCGAAATATTAAAATAATTTTATTTTCTTCTTCTTACAGTCAGCAGACAAATCTGTTAAAAAAGAGCTCTATAAGAATAATTCAAAAAGATAACAATAATGCTACTCTATCAACATAATATTTAATTAAATTTAAGAGAAATATAAAGTAATATCCAATCATTCTTTTTCTGTTTGAATTTATGCTTTGCATATTCAAAATAGGTGTTCCTTGCAAACAAAAGTGTTAAACATTTGGCAGGTGCAAGTTGTTTTTATATCCCGATTTCTCGGACAAAACTTACACCTTCCTTTTGAAACTGTTTTTGTTTTCTTTTGTGGTGGTTCATTACCTGGAGGGTAGTTTTTTTCCATTTCCATTCGTAATCCATGGGATATACTCGGAGTATCCAACCGCTTCTTTGCGTAATCACTAATAAGTGAAAAAGACAAGTCTTTTATGAAACGCCGTCTGTTTTTATACATAGTCGGTGGATTCTTGTTGGATAACAAAACGATTCTAGCATTTATTGCAGCAACATTTAGAAGTGAATAAAATATGACAAGTGGCCATCTATTTGTTTTACGAGCAGTAGAGTAGCTGACTGCCATTTCATCTACAACATCGACGGCTCCTTTTGTGCAGTTATAAAAAGTTACAATTTCTGGTTTTCTCGAATCCCCATCCTCTTCTGAGTCTGTATCGTGTTCTCTAAAAGTTTCGTGATCAGAAAAGTTATCTTCAACAGTGTCAATTACATTGTCATCATCGCCCACAACCGAATTTTCATCACTTTCAACTTCAACGAGAAGTTTCCATAAACGTTCCATTTCGTTTTTCATAACGAGTCGACATTTTTAGAAACAAGCAAATACTGAACTAATACAACAGTTTAAAGCAACAAGCAATAAACTGAACTGAAAACGGCAAGTGAAACGTGTCGATAACACGAAGGTACTGAGTCTGTGGAAAAACGTTAAGACGCGCGGGGTCCTTGAATGACCCCAAAAACAGACAAAATGTTTACTAAGGAATGAATAATGCCTGGAATTCCTTCTAATCGGTCACAAAAGGAAGAAGAGCGTGTTAAACTCAGCAACTGATAAGAAAGGAATGCTTGGGTTGCTGGATTTCTTGAAATTGGTATTCTTAAAAGACGTGGGGTCATAAAATGACCCCCGCGCGTCCTGCCGGGTTAATTTACCCCTTCTTCCACGGCCACCCCACATAATCACCATTTTTTTTTCGAAATCATGACTAGTTATAGAATATACAGAAGTTTCATTTTTCGCATGCATGAATTTGTGTATTCATCATGGGAAATACCTTACATATTTTTACTACAGACTGCGAATCCTAATTCCGTTTTAATGAACACTATTTAATTATACACTAGATTAAAAACCATGCTTAACCCTCTTTCATCTTTACATGTACTTAATGTTTAAGACGCGCTGTGTACTAACTCTATTGGATTCGCTCACCTCAAAGTTAACCCATGGAGAACATTTGTCTAAGGATTGCTGGCTTGGATTGAAAGATTTATTTTAATTGTACTCCTCAACAGAGAAAGAAATTTTACGCATTGGCGTTTTTTTCGTTAAAAAAAATACAAATAATATTTTTAAATGTAAATTATTCGAGAAAAAATCTGGTATAGTGTGTTTTAAACGTTCAGCAATTCCTTCGGTGGACGAAATTTATAAAATGAATCCCATTGCAAGGTTAAAAAAAATTCAGGATACTTGAAAATACCAATTTTTTTTATCAGCATTTATGTAGCTGTAAATAGTTGACAAATTTTCTGCATAGGTAAACATTTATGTGGCCGAATTCGATAGGGTTAGTGCACAACAGCGTTACGAGTCGAGGAATACAATGCAATGTAATTCTAATTTCAATTGTTAAAATATCTTAAAAGTTCATTTGCTATGTGACATACAGCTTATACTAAAATATTTAGGATTCTTAAAGCGAATTTCTCTGTTATACATTATTTGACGTCGTTAAGATATCTTAACAGTTCCTTTTATAGTATGAAAAATCCCACACCAAACTATTTATGACGTTTTTAGTATAGCCTTGCATTTCAGATGTTCACCTTAAAGGGAATATAACTGGCAAAGTAGGAGATTGATAAGAAATAATTTAAAATATTACCTTCAAAAGCTCCCAAGAAATACAAACAACATAAAATATTAATGGGAACGAAATAAACTGCGATGAAAGAATTCTACGAGCGTCAGTATTTCGGAAATATATAGTCAGCGATAAAAGGATTTCCTTACATTCTCGTCTTCAATCTGTTATCGGATTTCTATAGTATTTCCAGAGAATGATTAGGGAAAAGAAAGCGCATAATGTATGAATAGAATTATGAAAATTTCGATATTTAATCTTCTAAACAGTAAGATGAATTATTCTGGATTAGAAATGTAATATTAATTCAAAGAGGAATAATTCATCGGTGACGTCTCCCATGTTTCACTTTAACCATCGACTCAAGCAAAGGTAAAAATAAGCGAATATAGGAGCTAATACCTTTCATTAGAATTGAGAACCAATTCTGTCAACGAAAATGAGAGACGAATTATATTTTATCATAGATGATTGCATTTAATTCAATTTAATAACCTCATTTTTCTTTTAAAATAAAGTAATTCTATTCGAAATCCGATGAAGTCATTTTAGTATAAAGATGTTAACATACTAGTTTCAAAGCAAATAGATTTGAAATATTCATTGGATAGCTTTTATTATATATATATATATATATATATATATATATATATATATATACATACTAGCCGAATACCCGTGATTCGTTACGGAGAACATTTTAGGATCATTACTATGAAAAAATAATGAAATTCCTTTTTAGAGGATTTCCTTATAAACAACATTTTTTTCACTAGGCGAAACTAATATTACCAGGCTCGTCAGCGACCTTTCACGTGAGCAAGCTACGTAACACTGACCGTGGGAGAAACAATTTTTTCTTAAATCTATGCCAGCGTATTTTAAAGTTTGGACTTGAGACTTATTAATCGTCATGATGAAGCATATTTTGAGGGGAAATTGCAGTCTCTTAAAGTCAAAGGAGAGGTCATTGGGTATTAGAGGAATGCGTGGCTTGAACACTTTTTCTCCTTGAGCACACCCGGTTAAAATAATGGCTTAAATTAAATTTTTATGCAGGGCTTTGACTTGTAGTCTAGTGCCATTACACAATTTAGTCTGTGGTTTTAAATTCCGAAGGAGCATTACAGGAGCTTATGGTATGGAAAACCCGGTGGTTTAAAGGAATTTAAAAACTCTACCGGATAGTTAACGACATCATCTGAATTACAGACAGTATCTATCGACTTGTAGACCATTTCTTCTCCGTCGAAGGATTTTAGCAACATGTCATTAATGAACGCAGCTTGATCGTTTTTTTGGTGTCGAAATGGCCCTTTCGCAAAACCATTCTATAAGCTTATTCTGTATTTGAGCAGCGCCTGGATAAATGCATGGTAGTCACTAATTTGAAATAAATTCTTAAAAAACTTCCATCTCAATTGGTCCATCTCAATTGGTGGTTAAATTTTATCTATTACTGTATTTTAATAATTTTTGTCAATTTATTTCGTTGTTATACACGTGACGTACAATTAAATTAATGATCACAAAGAGAAAAGAAATCTCGTGATCAGATTTTAATAAATTAAATTCTAATGATTAATCTTTAAGAATTCACCAAAAATGATCTAAAATGATAAAAAATCTAAGAAGAATTTATCAAAACCTTTCATAGTGCACCCCTACACTATAAGAAGAAACTCCATGCAAAATTTCAGCCCTTTAGGTCCAGCGGTTTTGTCTGTGCGGTATGTGTCAGTCACTCAGTCAGTCACGGAACTGTTATATATATATATATATATATATATATATATATATATATATATATATATATATATATATATATATATATATATATATATATATATATATATATATATATATATATATACATACATAATGGGTCAACCTTAAATGTATCTCTAAATAAATACTCTGCCCATAAATACCTGTCGTGTGGCAAACGTCCATTCCATTTTATTTTTCTGTCACTGATCGGGAGCAAAGACAGTAATTATACGATACTAAGATTTTATCTGTTTGTAAGGTTAAATACGTTTTATTTACTTCTTAAACTTTTTGTCTGAGCTTTCCAGAAAATAAAAAATTAACGTAATCCAATTGAAAGGTTTTCAGTGAACCTGATATATATATATATATATATATATATATATATATATATATATATATATATATATATATATATATATATATATATATATATATATATATATATATATATATATATATATACATACATATATATATATATATACATATATATATATATATACATACATATATATATATATATATATATATATATATATATATATATATATATATATATATATATATATATATATATATATATATATAATATATATATATATGTATGTATATATATATATGTATATACAGGGTGTAACGAAACTCTTGGGCAAAACTTTAAGGGGTGATAGTACACATCAAGACAAACAATATTATATAAGAAATTTAGGGTCCCAAACGTCTTCCAAAGGAGATAGACGCCATTAAAGTTTTGGGTCCGAAATTTCAAATGATTATAAAAAACGGAAAAATGGGTCAATTCGTTAGCGGTTTTAGCTAAAATTATTCTTTTTGTCAGTTTTATCTTGAAAAATAAATTTAAAGATAAAGTTAAAAAAAATGTCGATAGAGGGCGCTTTAGACTTTGGAGTAAGGAACAACTATTTTTTACCGTTATTTTTTTTATCACATTAAATGTTTTCAAAAGCTTAGCCTTAAACTTAAATTTTGAGCTCAAAATCTGATTCGTTGGGGGTGGTTAAGTAGCGCAAATGGAATTGTGTTCAGGAGTTGAAATTTGAAACTCCCTCCCTCCTGAACAGAGTTCAGTTATTCCCGATCTTGGTGTCGTAGGACTTTCTGTCGTAGACCAGGCAGCAACTACTACCTCCTAGACGTAAAATAAACTAGAGAGGGATGAAAAAATTAAAAAAACTTATTGATAATACTAGACATAAGCAATTTCTCCTCTCGAAATAAAAAAAAACAATTTGATGTACGCACGTCGTGCGCATGAATGAAGGTTGAATGAATGATGACACATAGAAAATGGTACACGCATGATTTTCTTGTGGAATCACAAAAACTGCTCGAAAGAGCGCCCACCAGCAAGGATGCAGGCCTCACACCGCTGGCGGAGGGACTTTCGAACATTAGCAAATACCCCGGGCATCTCCCGGATATCGCCTGCTACGACGGCAATTCTCGCAACCAGTTCCTCGTTGGAGTCGACAGGGCTTGCGTAGACAAGACTCTTCATATGGCCCCAGAGGAAGAAGTCTAGACAGGAGAGGTCAGGCGAGCGTGCCGGCCAATTTACCGGACCACCCCGTCCAATCCATCGCCCTGGATATGCTGTATACAATGCACTTCTCACATTTGCGCTGAAATGTGCAGGCGCTCCATCATGTTGGAACCACATACGAGCCTTTATGTTGGCTGGAACACTATGCAGCAGAACTGGTAGCACCTCTTGTAGGAATACCAGATACGTTCCGACGTCCAGGCGCCTTGGCAGAAGATATGGTCCGATCAAATGATCGTGGATAATTCCGGCCCACACATTTTTGTCATCCCTCTCTCGTTTATTTTACGTTTAGTGGGTAATAGTTGCTGCCTGGTCTAAGACCGAGCATCCAAAATCGTGAATAACTGAACTGCGTACTGGGGAGGAGGGGGGTTCAAATTTCACCTCCTGAACACTTGAGTTTTCGCGACATAACCACCCCCAACGATTCAGATTTTGAGCTCAAAATTTAAGTTTAAGTCTAAGCTTTTGAAAGCATTTAATCTGATACAAAAAATAACAGTAAAAAATAGTTGTTTGTTACTCCAAAGTCTAAAGCGCTCTCTATCGGCATTTTTTTAACTTTATCTTTAAAATTTATTTTCCAGAAAATCTTGACATAAAGAATAATTTAAGCGAAAACAGCAAACGAATCGACAAATTTTCCCGTTTTTTATGATCATTTGAAATTTCGGACCCAAAACTTTAATGGCGTCTATCTCCTTTGGAAGACGTTTGGTACCCTAATTTTCCTATATAATATTGTTTGTCTTGATGTGTACTATCACCCCTTAAAGTTTTGCCCAAGAGTTTCGTTACACCCTGTATATACATATATATATATACATACATATATATATATATTATATATATATACACACACACACACACACACACACATATATATATATATATATATATATATATACAAAAAAAACAAATTTATTTCTATGAAGGTTTTCCTTTCCTTTTAATGTGTATCAAAAGTTTTACCTATGAAGATCATTAAGGTGCAGAAAGCTTGTTAATTGATACATGATGCTTGTTAACATGAATATATTACTCACATAGATGTTGATGTAGCTACGTGATGTCTTATACTTTCTAACTTAGTGGCATTTTATTAAATTGAAACTGGGACCATTGGCAATCAGGACAATCGAAAATCCATATAATCCGGGTAATATGGGTAACTAACTGAAAACCTGTACTTTGCTACGGAGTACATTCAAATTAAATACAACGTTCAATGTATACAATTAATGCCAAAACATGTATAAATATATTTATAATAAATACAACGATGAATGTATGCAATTCATGTAAAAAAAAATATATATATATATATATTTATAAAAAAAATCGTAACGTATATTTTTATGGACAAAATAATGTAGAAGAAAGTATTCAAATTGAATCTAATGGAACATACTAAAGAATAAAGTACAGTTAATATAGTACAGTTTGAGGAACATATCTTGTCTTGTATTTTAATATTTTTTTGGATAATGTCCAATCGTCTGCCGCATTAGAAAGAAAAAAAATTGTCTATTTCGTTGTATGCACGTGTCGATAAATTAAAATAAAGAACCAGAAAGAGAAATCGCGTGATCAGTATTTAATAAATTAAATTCTAAAAATTAATCTTTAAAAATTCACCAAATATCAGAAATTGGAGGTAAAGATTCGACAAAGATATCATTTTAAAGGAATTTTTATTATCTTTCTCGTGATATAAATTTTATAACCCTCAAATTATTATTTTAAATGCAAACTTAAAAAAAGTTACTAAAACGGCTTAAAAATTTAATTTTAAAAAATCTAAGAAGAATTTTTCAAAAATCTTTCTTAGTGCACTCCTACACTATAAGAAGAATCGCCATGCAAAATTTCAGCCCTTTCGGTCCAGCGGTTTGGTCTGTGCTTTGTATGTCAGTGAGTGAGTGAGTCAGTCAGTGAGTCAGTCAGTTACAGAACTGTTTTATATATAGAGATAAGCGAAACAAAATCGTTAACTAAGCAGACTTAGTGATTATTACGACAAAAAACTATGCTTTGTAACAAATTACATAGTATTGTTTACAAGACATTAAAAGATGCAAAAATAACGTTTCACATCATTTCTTAACAAAGAATTTGTAAGTCTAGTAAATCTTTCTTGAAATCAACAAAAAGCATTTTATTACTATAATTTATTGTACAATCTATGCAGGAACTGCACGTTGAAACAAATCAAAAAGCGATTATTTGGCGTACTTGTAGTTACGTTCTTGCTGTCATAGTTAGAAATAATCTAATGAGAATATTAAATAGAATGTCTACAAATCTGATTCGGATTATCCGGAGATCCGGATCAACGGGAGCCGGATAAACGAGGTTTTACTGTAGTTTATTTCATCTACTAACGGAATTTTTCTGTGATTTTCATTCAGCATTGCAAAACACGCCAAATGCACGTCTCGATCGCAAGAACTATCGCCCGATATATTTTTTTAATAAACAAAGTTTTCATCGGCAATGATTCCTTATTTGTCACTCCTTTGTTAAGTTTTCGTCCAGATCGGTTTAAACAGAATGAACGATCATTATTTAGAGATGCCCTGATAAATGGTTCCTCGCAGCTCCGGGTGATAAATTGTCCGGCGCATTTATGTCGTTTGTTATCTTCTTTAACAGATGATCATGACAAATGAATTCAAATTATTAGAAGCACGTTCCCCTCCCCCCCCCCCCTCTTGAAAGGATGACACCAGAAATTATTGATAACCCGAAAGGGAGTTTATGCCCGAGTTTAAAACACAATTCTTTTCCATTTTCTTTTCATTTCGAAGCGAGATGATGAATCATGAGGACGTCATGGGGAAAAGTTTGGTTTTAAATTTTAAAGCGTGCAAAAGCGACTTGTACCGATGCATACTTGTTTAAAATTGGGCATTAATGTTGTTGTTTTTCTGGAATGCTCAGTCTCGCAATTCGGATATTTTTTTTCACGGGTAACTGCTATGTAGTAATAGGGGAGTAGATAAATAATTGTAATATAAAGAATATTATTTTTCCCCCAACATAGATTCCCAGATTCGGACCCATCCATTGTGGCTCCTGAGGCAAGTTTAAAAAACGATGGTTTTTCAAATTTTTGGAGGGACTAAATAATGAATATATCTCTACTAGCTGAATACCCGTGCTTCGCTACGGAGTACATTCAAATTAAATATATAGGTCAGTGTATCCAATTAATACCAATATATATATATATATATATATATATATATATATATTTATAATAAATACAACGGTCAATGTATGCAATTAATGCCGATATATATATATATATATATATGTATATATATATGTATATATATATATATATGTATATATATATATATATATATATATATATATATATATATATATATATATATATATATATATATATATATATATATATATATATATATATATATATATATATATGTATGTATATAATCGCAACGGCTATTTTTAAAGACAAAATAATGTAGAAGAAAATATCCAAATTAAATACAACGGACAATGTATGCAATTAATTTGTATGTTTACTTATCGATAAAACACACAAATTTGAATTAAATTCTTAAAAAAGGGTTCCATCACAATTAGTCTAGAGGTTAAATTTTATCTTTTACCGTATTTAAAGTTTTTTGTCAATTTATTTCGTTGTTATGCACGTGACGCAAAATTAATTTAAAGTAACAAAAAAAGAAAAAGAAATTCTAAAAATTAATCTTTAAAAATTCACCAAAGATCCGAAAATCGAGGTTAAAAATTCATCAAAAATCAGAGATTTGTAAAAGATTTCATTTTAAAGGAATTTTTTTATCATCTTTTTCTTGATATAAATTTTATAACCCTCAGATTATTATTTTAAATCAAAGCTTAAGAAAAGTTACAAAGCACAGCTCAAATATTTAATTTTGAAAAATCTAAGAATAATTTTTCAAAAATCTATCTTAGAACAACCCTATACTGTAAAAACAATCACCAAGCAAAATTTCAGCCCTTTAGGTCCAGCGGTTTGGTCTGTGCGTTATCTGTCAGTCAGTCAGTCAGTCAGTCACTGAACTGTTTTATATATATATATTAGAAATAGTCTACTTAATAATGGATTAACGGACATTTTGGGGAAAATATGAATTTATTTTTAAAAGTTTTAGTTATTTAAAAAAAGCCTAAAAATTAAAAAAATTATAGAACTTTAAAAAAAGCAGAAAAAGTAAGTAAATTTGAACCAAATTTGTTAGTATTAAAAATAATTTCTAAGGCAATGTTTTAGACTTTATTGCAGCTACTTACCTGATAATTATAATTTCTTGTTTTTCATACCGTCTTTTCTACTATATCCAGATCATTCAATCGATCTTGGGTTATTGGTCATTGATAATTCTTTAAAATGTTCAGTTTAGAAAAACCACGCTCGGTTGCTGCTACAAATTTGAAATTTTAGAAATTTGTCATGTTATAGAGTTTCTATGCTCACTTCTACCCAGACTTGGGTGTATATAATTTGAAGTGCACTCTATTTGAATTTGAAGCAAACACAGTTTATACATGAAACAATGTTTATTGAATTCGTTGCACATATAATTGGCTTTTACAGCAATAAGCATGCGTACTACTTGTACGGAATGTATAAACACAGCTTTCAAGAACAATATATTTTTATACTCACGAACAGTAAGTCAAACCAGCAGTACTGCCACGTAAACTTCTGGCCCGCTAAGCACTAGCGCAGGATAACACCTTTTCAACCTTAACAACCTCCCCTTTTTCATTAATGACGCTGCGTGGTATTTATACTAAGAGCGTATGCCGAAATTAGCATATCTGAAGCAGCTTCTTTAATTCATTAATTCAAAAGTTCGATTCTTGTGAATCGAATCTTGTGTATACCTTACAATGTACTTGATTAAACTATTAATATTAATATTTTTTTATTTGTAAAAAATTTCGTATTTTTATTATGTCTCATTTTGGCCCCTATTTCAATTCGGCGCCTGAGGGGGTCGCCTCGCTGCCTCACGCATGGCATTGGCCCTGTAGATTCTGCTGAATCATGCAAGGAACTCATGACAATCAGACAGGAATTTGTAGAAAGAAACATCTCCCAAATTTCTATGTCAAAATGAAAAGAAAATGTTGTTTATATTAGTTATCGTCCACGAATTACTATACGTACCTTATATTTTAGTATGAATGCAATAAAAATCTTTTTAAATCTGTTGTAAATCGAATGTTGGATTTCATTTCCTCCAGACAATTTCAGATGCATTGGAATAGGGAATTCGATAGGGAATTTTGTAATGCATAGTTCATAGACGAATTTATGATACATCCGCGATTTAAGCTGTCTGATTTCTTTCGTATAGGTTCAGTTTAAAATTCTTTTTTTTTTATTATATGTTGAATAGTTAAATATGTGAAAATTTCAAAACTACCCCACACAATTAAAATTACCTGTTTCTCTTTTGAAAAAAAAATAAGGAAAAAAGCTAAAATTATTGGCTTTGTTTCAAACCACATTCCAACACTCAACTTGACCAATGCCACCCTAAGAGAGGGAGCCCTGGTCACTTTTATTTCCTCGGAAGCTACTACAAGCCGAAATCACTAATTTGCTTGTTCATCACTCAACAATTATTCTGTCACGCCTTTTCTCATTTTTCTTCCCTTTTTAAGTACAACTGGCTAACCGGGATTCACACACCGAACCTTCTCTTTTGCTGTCCAAAGCGCTGTACAATTAAACAACAACAACAAAAATCCAGGTCAAAATTTTCTTCACTGAAAACGAAAGCCTAAAAATATAAAGTAAATTTATTCCCCACTGTTACGGCACATCCTTCAATATTTCATTAATTAATTACCCTTGTTAGAGAAACTGCTTAATAATTCATGACCTTGTATTTTTTCTTTTTTTGCACTTTATATATGAGCCCTTTCGATCCCACAGTATTGGTGCCATTAGGGCTCTAGACTACAAACTAAATTTTATGTTAATAACAAAAAAATCGTGTCTTTATGTTGTTATTAAATAGGCAGTGTTCGATCTCGATTATTTTTAATTTCTTTTATCGGCTGTTCATAGTTTGACTTTCAGATCGGAATGAATCGTCTTAAGATTTCCGAGATATTTTGGTATTTTGAAGAGATAAATTATTGGAAATTCTCCTTGAAATGTTTGTCGACTCGTCAATGCACAGCGCCATCTAGTGTGGCTTTTATACTGTCGGTTGAAATCGTGACGTTTCAGGATGATTGTTAGTGGCTGATTGTTAGTTTCTACCCTTTTATTGTAACTTTAAAGAGGTCGCTTTGAAATTAAAACTATTTTGTGGTTTCATTTTCCGAATGTACGTGACCAGATTTTAGTTTGCAAAATATGAATGAAAATATTATGTTGTTTTTTGTTTATATTGTATGATAAAACTAATTCTTTAGAAACAAAATTTCTAATTACCTTTTTAATTGATTTGAATTTAGAGCTCAGAGATAAGATTATACTGAAACGATTATACTAAAACACACCTCCACTGCCCAAAAATGTATGAATTCAGAACCATTCTTTAGTAAAATAACCGAAAATGTTTCAGCTTGTATTCCGATTGTTGAAGGTATATTTTAGTCTCGCAGAGTTTTAAGGAATAAGTCTTAAGAAATATGCAGGTGAAAAATTAATGAAGCAATTTTCAATGTTTATATTTTCTTCTTTTAAAGCATTTTCGGGGGACATTATAAGATGTAATCTATATAAATTATTAATTTCGGTACTTGATTTATAGTATTCAGCACAATTTTACGATAACTTTATCACCTTTGTTAGTGATTCTTAACCTTTTTAATAGTCAATGCCCCCTTGAATCTGAAAATAAGGTCTTGCAGCCCCTTGAAAAATGTGTTTCTGTTTTATTTTATTTAGCAAAAGACCTTTACTGCAAGATTATTTATTTATTTATTGAATAAAAAGATAATACATTTACAGTACATACCGAATTATTGCATATAAAACAATATCTACATATTTAATGTCTACGTTGTTGTTGTTTGTTCATAATTATCCTTTTGAAATGAGGCTATCAGATGCAATTTAGTGATTTCTGGCTTTCGTTTTGATGTGCAAAGATGATGAAAAACTCGTTTCACAGAGGTAAGTGGTGGCAAATGGTTAAAATGTCTCAAATGCTGCTTTTGCCAATTCTGGATAAAGTTCTAACTGCGTGCACCAGAACTATTCTAAGTCCAGTTTTTCAAATTCCATTTCAATACGTGCGTTAGCTCGTATTGCGATAAGATCTTCTTTTAATAAAACGTTGTCGTCCATTGAATTTAGGTCAAAAGAAAATAGAATGAGTATCCATCTATTAATTTTGCTTATATTTCTTGGTTTGGTTTGGAGCACTACGGTCAAATTTTTACTACACGAGGGATAATTGAACCGGGACCTACAGTTTAAAGCCGATTCCGAACGACTACAAACATCCATGCCAACAGTGGGACTCGAACCCACAGGATCTGAACCGAAAGCCAGCGCCCTAGCCATTCGGCCATCTCCTGGCTTATTATATTTCCTGTAGAAAAGTATCCATCAAATAATTCACTCCATTGGTAATTTTCACTAAAAATTTAGAACCTTCTCTCATACCCCTGGAAAGGTTCTCCCGCACCCCCCCCCCCCTCCCTTCGATTAAGAACCACTGCCTTTATTAATAAAACAAGAAAAGTTAAAAATACTTATTTAATTGCAAGCAAATTCTTTTTTAATTATCATTTAAAAAAATTATCCTTGCGTTCTTTTTCCAAGGTCTAAAATCTACCAAACACGTGGAGCGAAAATTACCTAGAAAATAATCTAAAGTCCAGGTTGATAATTATTAACCTGAAATTTAGAATATTTTTAAAATTGGTTATAATCAATTGTATTCAGATATTCTTGTTATTTCTCAAGTAAAATTACTACTAATAAAAGTAATTTAATTATATCTTAATTAAAACCCCGGCATTCACTTATTACACGTATTCCGTTTCATGGTTGTTTTCTTGTAGAAAAACAACCAAAGTTCAACCTTAGATACACTGGAGATGAGAATAAACATTTTTTTTAATAACTCAAATTGTTTTTCATTTATGTCTATTTTCATATTCCACCATAATTTTGTGTAAATAAAATACGTATGACTGTAAAGAATTAAAATGGAACTGTTATACATTTGAGAGTGAGTGGACAGATATGTAAAGACTGTCGATTTAAACTACCATTCAGAAAATTGATACAAATGATAAAGCATGGACTTTATGTCGCCAAATACTGCTGACAGTCCACGTTAATGGCTAACAAATTTATTCTTTTAACTTCATTTAATAATAAATAATAAATAAAGAAAAAAATGTTCTTAAATAAGATTTTTAAAGTGATATTATTTTCAGGTGATGTCTTGTTAAGGTGATATTTAGGTATAATTAAAGTGATATATTTTGAGATAGTGTTTTAATGTCTTCCTATTTGTCTCTATTAATAAGTGATATAATGCATTTTTGTTGTAAGAATTATTCAAGCTAATTTTGATGAAAAGATAATTGTAAACTGTATATTTTAAAACAACTGTTCCAAGTCTTACAGAACAGAAAAGGATAATCCAGGGGTTGTTAGGGGAACATTTGATTTTAAATAATGGGGTTTTCACTGAGATTTTTGTTGATTAGGGACTGCAGCCCTACTCAGCATTTTTCCAGTTGGCTAATTTGATTGTTTTTTTCTCTTCTGCCACATGGAATTAGCTACTCCTTGTGTGCACGCCTTCAGAGGGACGGGGGGGGGTAAGTTGTAAGGAATTAATTGGGAAAGAATAATTAAGTAAAATTTAAAGGGGGCTTGAGGATTAATTTATTTTCGTGGCGCTAAAGCCACTATTTTTCATATTCCAGGACACAAGCGGGTAAAAAAAAGGTTATTCGCCGTTTTGAGGATGACCATCGATTCGCGGTGGAATGAAGTTCCATGCAGAGAGAATCTATTTTGAGATACTGTACAGGTTTAGCGGGAAGAATGCTTTTAGAAAATCCTAGTTTGGGCTCTGCGCATGCGCCATGAGAGTGGAAGCACAAAATGATCGAGAATGACGGCAGAGCGCGGGATAGAATTCAATGCCGATGGACATGTGTTCATCGAGTCCCTACGTTTAAAAATGGCGAGAGCTGAATGCGCAGATTTGGAGCCTTGGTTAGCATGAAAAGGAATAAATCGAATGATTCAAATTATGGACTGATTCTCTGTTCTATTATTCTTCCACTCGCCACCATCTAATGGATGATTACTGCATTTAAAATTATGAGAGCAGGCAAACCTCTTGCCTGTCATACACACACACACACACATATATATATATATATATATATATATATATATATATATATATATATATATATATATATATATTATTCTGCAACACACGTCTATGGGATGATTTTGGTTTTGTCCCGAATTCCCAGTGTTGCTGATATATAAACCTGAATAACCATACGATTATGTGATAACTCTACTGCCGAAAAGTATAATGGAAAGAATATTCTTTCGCATATTACATAAAAGGCTTTTCTCTTATCGATATAACAGACTTTCCTTGATCCCATTTTTAACGGGAATTTGAAAAGTGAGTTCGTGTCAAAAGTAAATTTTATAACAGGAAAGTTTCTTATATTTTGTCCGTCGACTAAAAGAAATGTTAGGAATAGGAGAATGGTAGAAATGTGCAGTCGTAACAGGAGGCCGCAGCTTCTTAATCTCCACTTCAACAAAAAAAAAAATGGGGGGGGGGGGGTAACTGATGCCGTTTTTCACAATTTTTGTTTCGACCGCACATTACAATGACACTTAAAGCTTCTCGGCATTATGAAGAACTATAAATTTGTTGGATACTTATTGCCACGATTTGATTATTTTATTGTGGCTAATAGGAAGCTGTGTGCTCCTGTTACGCACTTTCCAAAAGTTTCCTGTAAGTTGCGTACAATAGTGGTAAGCGGAAGATTAGCCTCATGGTTTCCTGATGGTGGCTTCCTCAAAAGTAAATGTTAGGAAGTGCTACGTGGACAGGAGGTCAAGCACATTTTTTGTCGTGGTCTTGGGAACTATTAGGTTCATGTAAATTCGGTCACCTTTTAACACCTCAAAAATAATAACATTTATTTACAATCAAACATAAAACTACTTAACAATTAATCAGATCTGAACGAGCCAACTCCATGTCGTCAGCCATCCCATGATACACTCCCGTTCTTAAACCTTTCACGTTCGAACTCCTTCCGTAGCATCCAAAGATTAGAGTCAGCTGACCAAAGGAGTCGCGAATCGCAAGTTACCCCCTTCGAAGTAACGGTTCACTTTCGTCCTTCGAGGCTCGGCGCCCGGTTGCAATCATCAATGGATAAACCAAAACGGCCAGACATGCCATCACCTCTGACGCTTCTTTTACACACATTATTAAAGAACCGAATAAACAACACATCTTTATCTAGCAGTTGAATCGTGTAATGTGTCATCTCAACCCTCGCGCTGAAGTCAGTTTGCACAAGCAGATTCGAACTTTTTTTTCTGATCATCAATGTTTCAGCTCCCTTTTATAAATAGGAAATAGTAAGTTTTTCTGTTATAAGCGGTATAGTATAACGTACAAGATCTGATATCATAAAATTTCTCCCCCTCCTTTCCTCCTTCCAGCGTTCCCTCTTTCATGTGTCCGCTTCTGCCGCCGCCTTCTGCGACGTTCTTCTGGAATTTTCTCTCGTATCTTCCATTTATATCAAAGAGTTATTACATCCACATATGTGAAATGTCCGTAGAGGCAATCACAATCAATGATGCTCGTCCTGGTGGAGATACATTAATTAGTTCGAATCTGGTTGCCAACTTTTCATTTGTTTAATCTATGTAAGAAGCCGTGAGTTCCTGTGAGACTATATATCGACATTTTATGAACATTAGTGTGTTTCGTTAGGACTTTAATAAGAGAAAAACGAAAAAATTTCCTAAATAGAAATATAAGAATCATTTAAATTTTTAAATTGCATATAAATACTTAAATAATATACTATATAATATATTTTAATTATATGTAAAATTTACCATAATTAATATATTTTAGTTATGGTTTGTATCTAAAATTTTAATAGTGCAGTTAATCTAAATGTTTTTCTATAGTTTGCATTTTACCCCCATTTTTAAATCATGCTTTTTAAATTAAATATTATAAATTAAATATTTGAAATTGCTTTATATTCAAAATCATTTTTATAGAAAGCAATTTCCATTCCGATGGAAAAATTCAAAAACTTGAAGAAAAAGAAAATGATTTGGTAATCTCTTAGATCATGAAATGCATTTGAACACGGAAAACTATTGCAACGAAAGTGATTTTACATGTTCACGTACATTTTTAAAAGGTTCTAACTAGAGCACATTCGCTTTTCAGCGACGAAAATTGTAAAATATAAATTTAAATAATGTGTTCTTCAATAATTTATTTCTAACGGAACTTTTGTGCTTGGAATCAGAACTATTCTTTCTTTAACGGTTTTATAAAAGTAATTAATACTAGAAATAAATCATTAAAGACTGCCATCTACAAGCGCGTGGTTGAAACTCCTTTTTTTTCCATTTTTATACCCAATGAAAATTAATTTATGGCGTTGGAAGAACCTTACTTGAAACAACAGTAACAAAACGCTTAATTTAAAGACAAAATAATTAATAATATCCAAAAAACGAATAAAAGGAATTTTTTTTACTTTAATGTTTATCATAGTGGCGGCAATTTTTTTTACCTGTCTCTTTTAACAGAGTTTAAAGTTAATATTGCACATTTGTTATGCATTATGGAGAACGCACCTACGGAAGTTACAGATATTTTTTTTCCATTTTCAGAAAATTTAGACCTTTCTTAAAACATATCGATTACCTTTGGCTTTTGCATAAAAATATCCGCGAATAATAATAAAAATGTGTGATATCTATATGTGCATGTGTACTCTTCAATTGCATTTGTTGTTTGTAAAGCACAGACACGTGTATATATATATTACATCTGTCTATGTGAGTGTATGATTTATCGGAGAAAGGAATGAATATATATATATATGTGTGTGTGTGTGTGTGTGTGTGTGTTACATCTGTCTATGTGGGTGTATGAATTATCGGATAAAGGAATGAATGTCAACAAAAATGGAAGATAAAAGTAAAACTATTTTTAATGAAATCCATTCAAATGTCATTTAAAATTTCTAGAAAATTTCTTGAAGTATAGTTATTTCGGAAGTAAACATTTAAAACTATATGCTAAATTTTTATATGGGGACGTCCTAAAATATAATATCTAATTTCAAGAAATGCATTTAATGAAAAAAAGAATCTTTCTTCATGTTGTATTTACTAAGAAGTTCAAATTGTAGCTCAAATGCACTGAAATTAAATTTTTGCGTCCATTATTTGTCTAGGCTACTCACAGTTTATATCTCTTCATTTTCGGTAAACTGTTTGACGCAGAAATTGAATACGGGTGTAGGCAGGATACTTGACGGTATGAAATTAAAATTGTTTGTCACGCGATGTTATTAAATGTTTTAGGATATTTTAGACAAATATGTTGTCATGGAAATTATTTTACTAATAAGCTCATCCATCACTGGGAGGAAACGGGGGGGGGGGACTCTCTCCGATGAGAAACGTTAACTTAAGAGTATATGATATTTGTTTTTCATTACATTCGTCCTAATAAAATTCCGATAATTCTCGGAAAAACTATTCTTAAATTTATCTGCATTAAATATTTTGTATTTTTTCTCTAACATGCCTATAGGTTTCACGCAAAATAATATATATATATATATATATATGTATATATATATATATATATATATATATATATATATATATATATATATATATATATATATATATATATATATATATGTGTGTGTGTGTGTGTCAGATATTAATTGGGAAAAGAATAATTAGGTTAAATTTAAAGGGGGCTTAGGGATTAATCACTTTCGTGGCGCGAAAAAGCCACTAGCTTTCATATTCGAGGACGCGTGCGGGTAGAAAAAGTAGGATATTTCCCCGTTTTGAGACCTTCGATTCACGATGAAATGAAGCTCCATGCAGAGAGAATTTATTTTTAGATAATGTACAGGATTGGACGCGAAAAGAAACTTCGAGAAAATTCTAAATTGGGCTCTGCGCATGTGCCGGGAGAGTGGACGAGTGGTTTTGACCTCGAAATCGGGAGAGCGCGGGATAGAATTCAATGCCGATGGACGTGTGTTCGTCTCGTCTCTAAGTTAAAAAGAAATGGCGATAACTGAACGCGCTGAGTTGGAGCTTTGGTTCGCATGAAAAGGAAATAAACGAAATTGATTCAAACTATGGACTGATGTCATTGTATTATCCTTCCACTCGCCACTAATATTCACAGATGATGACTGAAATTTAAGATGTGAGAGCAGGAAAACCACTCGTCTGTCTTTTATATACATATGTATGTTTGTATGTGTGTGTGTGTGTGTGTGAGTGATGATAATCACATGCATACAATGAATTTGACGACATTGGAACACATATAGAAGGCAATAGCCATTGAATATATAGTGGTGAATATTTGTCGTGAAAAGCACACTCATCACAGTCCCAGAAGTACACAAATTACAAATTGTAACTTATTTTATTCAGCAGTAAGAGACCATTATTAAAGCACATCACTATAAGGCAGCTTGACGAACAGGATACAAACAATAGTAGCGCCATCGGATCCCGTCAGGTAAGTCAGAATATGGAGACTCTATTACATTATTAGTTGGACACTATATAATGGGACGGCCACATAATCGGCGGTATATATAGCGCGAAGATAAGCAAAGCAAGGACGATACCAGGACAGGACAAGTAAACAGACAGACAGAGCGAACATCGTTGTTCCATCTTATAAACCAAGGTTTCATGACCCTGCCGCTAGGTATCTAAAATTCTTTTAGTTGGCTGACCCCCGATCATGTGGTACATGAGTCGAAAGTAGTATGATTTTTCGAAAGGGGATCGAGATTACGGGATTCTGAATCATGTGTAAAATTAACTTTACCTTGCGTTCATTGAAGAGAATAGAATATTCGATTATTTCGTTTTTGAAATAGGGCTGTGCTTTATTGAGATTGAAACAAGGATAATTTAAGATACGCATTAGATTTAGGACAATTAATAACAGTGGGGCGTTATTGTTACTTACTTACGCACACACACACATACATACACTCAAGAGCCAAAACATTATGACCACCCCTACATTTTGCAATGAATTCGCCTGGATGACGTGGAAGGCACGTGATCAGGTGGAAGTGGTATTTAACTGCTGCTGGAGAGTCTGAAGAATCATTCTTTCACTTACTTCTGTGTGTGATGGGAAAGGCTGCGGATCTAAGCGACTTTGATAGAGGGCAGATTGTAATGGCTCGAAGACTCGGAACAAGTATTTCCGAAACTGCATGACTCGTGGGTTGTTCGCGACCTACAGTTGTTAGTACTTATGCAAAGTGGATGAATGACGGTGAAACCAGCAGTAGACGACATGGTGTTGGATGTCCACACGCTATCAGAGAAAAAGGTCGTCGGAGACTGTCTCGCATGGTGAAGCAAAACCGGAGCCAGACAGTGGCTCAGCTGACAGCCCAATACAATGCAGGGCCAAGAAGAATAGTATTGCAGCACACTGTTCAGTGGACACTGTTGGATATGGGGCTACGCAGTAAACGTCCCACTAGTGTGCCTTTTCTGACCAAGCGCCGTCGCCAACTGCGCCTGCGCTGGGCCCGGGAACATCGCGACTGGTCCATGGATCAGTGGGAGAGAGTTGCCTGGTCAGATGAATCACGGTTTGTCATTCATCACGCCGATGGCCGTGTCAGGATACGCCGTCTTCCAGGCGAACTGTTGCTCCCTCAATGTACAGTAGGTCATACACAGGCCGGTGGTGGCGGTATTATGCTTTGGGGGACGTTCTCTTGGGCGTCTCTGGGACCCGTGGTTGTGGTAGAGCAGACCATGAATGCTACAGGGTATCTGAACATCATTGCGGACCAGTTGCACCCTTACATGGCCTCTGTTTTTCCAGCTGGAAATGGAATGTTCCAACAGGACAACGCCCCGTGTCACAAGGCTAAAATTGTGTTGGACATGATGCTGAATTCCAGTTTATGTCCTGGCCGCCTAACTCACCGGATCTCAATCCGATAGAACATATTTGGGATGTCATGGGACGGCAGCTCAGAGTTCAAAGACCACCAATTCGCAATATCTCGGATTTGCGTGACCGTTGCTTAAACATCTGGTACAATTTGTCTCCGGCCATCTACCAAGGACTTGTGGCATCCATGCCAAGGTGGGTTGAAGCTGTGTTGCGTGCCAAAGGTGGGCCAACTCGTTATTGACAGGTGGTCATAATGTTTTGGCTCTTGAGTGTATATGTATATATATATATATATATATATATATATATATATATAGAGAGAGAGAGATACATATATTTATTTATATGTATATATATACACACATTGTATGTACGGGAGTTAAAAACTGATTGCAATGCCGATAACGGTGAAAAAAAACTTACGTTGTTGTTATTGCGTTAACCTTAACCATTGTGGCAATAGGATTGTCAATGATCTGGTTACAGTCAAGGATAGTCTGGTGTTGTGAAGTAAGAGGGAGTTTCTTGAAATGCGATGGCAGCTGACACGTTTCTTATAATAAAACGGCTTAAAAGCTACAGAATGCTCGCCTTAGTCGTGTGACATCTGCGAAAGTTTGAGGGACATGAAGCAAACTAGTGGTTAGCGAATCGGTATTCTGCAATAAGGAAACTCGGTTCGAATCCCGACAAGCAGCACTGCTTTCGTATGTACGCTAGTTAGGAGAACGTTAACTTTGTACGACGAAAAATCCCTCCGTGGGGTTTAGTAGAAGTACAAGCCTCTAGGCCAGGGGTGGCGAACCAATGGCACGCGTGCCATTGATGGCACGCAACACAATATTTTGGGCACGCCACCGATCAAAACAATTTGCATGTAAATTAATGGATGTGGCATATGCCAACAAAATTGATGTTTTTTACAGACATATGCCAACAATTCAATGAATTGAACATAAAGCTTCAAGGCACAAAAACAAAAAAAACAATTATCGTCATGATGGATCTCATTCGCGCTTTTGACGTTAAACTGCATGTTTTCAGGAACGAATTTATTACAAAAAACTACAAATATTTCCCAAACTTGAAAAAAAAATATCAAAGATTTATATGTACATGAGAAAGCAGACGAAGAAAAAGTTATTGATGAATTAAGTTCCGTAATTGATTCTTCAATCAAGGAATTTTCAGCGAGATTTTTTCAGTTCAAAGAATTATCGGAAACGCTCAAGTTTATTATGTACCCTGATGTGATTTCATTTGATAAACTGAAGTTGTCCCAATTCGATTGGTTGGAAATTGAAGAATTTGAAATGCAGGTGATTGATTTCCAGTCTAGTTCAATATGGATTCAAAAATTTATTGAAACAAGGAAAAAGTTTGAATTGATTGAAACAGAAAGACTAACAAGCCATATAAGTAAAAATGCCATTAACAAAATTTTGGCAACATGGAATTCGATTCCAGATACATTTAACTGTTTGAAGAAGCTGGCTCATGCTATTTTAACAATATTTTCATCTACTTATGCCTGCGAGTCATTATTTTCAGAGATGAATAACATTAAAAAGTCGCTTAGAAACCGTTCGGAAGATGATTCCAGTTCAGCATGCATTCTGCTAAAAGTAACATCTTACTATCCTAATATAAGTTATTTGTTATCTAATCTGCAACAACAGAAGTCACACTAATGATGCTTTAATTTGAATGACACATATAACTGTATTTTTTTGTTAATAAATAAAGAGTTTTGAGTTGTTAGTATTTAGTTTTATTATTTTCCCAATAATCATTAAGTCAAAATTATTTGACGGCACGTCTATGGCCTCGTTAAACATTTCTTTAGAAAAAATGGCACGTTGATCCATAAAGGTTCACCACCCCTGCTCTAGGCTGTCGCCTCTGAGGTTGCTCGGTTGAAATTGTGGTGGCATCGGACAAATTTGCAGTCTGACCCTTCTGGTGCTCAAAAGCTATAATTAATAGGCATAAGAAAAAAACAAAAGCTTGATAATTCTTCCAAAGGTTAACTGAATGTCATTGAGAAGCTTTATTCATTTTAGATTTCAATAGAATATAAAATTTATGGTGAAATCGCTGGTTATTTCCACTACAGTAATTTTTTTAACAGGGTTTCAATAATTACAAGCAAAATCAATCACTTAAAAAAAATGAAAAAAATTCAATGTGCTTCACACAGTCTTACCCATCTCACCGACAATCCTCTTTAACGGCCAAATTTTTCTGCCCTGTAGGCGTGAGCCAAAGAGAAATTTCACTGTAAATACTTGGAAAATAAAATTCCGAATAGTTTATTTACCATGCAAATTAAGCTAAAAAGACCAAGATCGATTAAAACGCCGAAAGAGTTTTTTCCCTCCTCCAAACTTGACGTTTCATTAGACGGAAAATTCAATTTCCTTGTGCAATCTAAGGAGGGAAATTTTACGAAAACTTAAAAGTAATTAAGTAATTGACTAGAAATGGAAATATAACTACGATACGAATCAGTCAAAACATATGTAACATTTAATTGCAAAAGTAATTATGCGCATTTAAAAATTTTTAAACAATAAAGCATAATTTTTTTCCAGTGTTGACAATATTCCATTCTCGTAATTGACAGTTAAAGGCATTTTGAAATGCTTTCCTAAATATGCTTGGTAACTTAATTTCTTTCACTAATGGAACAGAAATGTTTTCAAGGGGAATTATTTTTCGTTTAATAAATAGACACACTTCCACACTCTTTAACGTTGAGTAACTTGTTGAAAAAAACTACATTCTCTGTGATTTGAAGGTGTCCTGGGTTTGTAATGAAATAAATATATGTGATGAGTAGAAAGATAAAAATATAATTTTTACTGTAACTTGATTACCTTGTTTGAAATCAAGAAACTGCTTTTAACATCTTTCTAAAATGACACCTTCTTTTGAATTTTTACGATCTTTGTTTTTTTTAAACCCAAAGTAATAAATACGGCATAATTAGGCTCCGTACATATATTTAGGGGACCAACACATTTGTGATCGCTGAAAATGAAGAAAATTGTGTTGTTATTTGAATCCTTATATCTATTTCCAGTATTTATATAATAAATTTTTTCATACATTAAATTAACATTCCAGAATAATTATATGCTAATTAAAAGTTATATTGTTTATAGACTTTATGTAAGTGACATCTTAAACAAGACATTTTTTTCTCTGAAAAGCTTACTTTTGAACAGTTATGTACACTTTCTTAAAAAATTATATAAAATATCACCGTGCAATTTTACTCATAACTCAAAATCACTTTGTATGATACTGTGAACCTGATTTTTTTTTACTTTTCCATTTGGTACTTAATTATTTAAAAACAAGTAGAAGCTTTGCCAATCAAAAAATGCTAATAATTTCCAATAATCAATGGCCAACACAAAAATATCTAGCCAGTTCTGAAAGTACAAAAAAAATGGTTCACATTATCAAACGACGTGTTTTTTATAACCAAGCAAAATTTCAAGGGAATAGTTTAGATAGTTTTTTTTTAAAAAGTCTACCTAACTGTTCAATAGCAAATATTTCAAAGGAAAAGATGTTTAAGATGATATTTAAAAAATATATAAACAATATATCGTTTAATTAGCATAAAACTATTCTCAAATGTTAATTTAATGTATGAAAAAATTTATTATGTAAATTTTGGAAATATATATAAGGGTTTAAATAACAGTACAATTATCTTCCTTTTCGACCATCGCAAATGCTTTGGTCCCCTTAAGTACTTTTAACTAGGTATTATAATGATATAATATGTAATATATAGTATTATAATGAACATTTAATCAAGTGTTATAATGAAACCCCCTAATTACTCAAATTAATGAAGTGGCACCCACTTAATTAAATAAATCTGCGTCATGAATGACACACTCATTTCAGCGTTTGATGCATTAATTCTAGATTACTATCTTGTACACACAATCTCTGAATTACGATCTTGGGGTCTAATCAATGATGCAGTGCGTACAAGCCGAAACTGAATGTAGAAACAGGAAAGCTTCATTGAACTGCAAATTAGAAAACCTTAACAGTGTCATATTAGACTGTGCAGTCTCGTATCGAGGAGCAGGCATGCCATTTATGTTATTCATTTGCATGCGCTTTAATTTTCGTTCATTCTTGTCTTATTTTATTATTTTCGCTGAGGTTACTTCCTTTTTTCACGGAATTAAGTTTTAATTTCTTATATTTGTTACTGGCCTTCATTGCTTTTTAATTAAAACTGAAATATTCGCATTTCTGTCTTGAGAATTAATAGTTTAAAGGCATTACATGCGAAAATATACGGTACACTAAACATTGAATGTTAAATGCTAAATGTTAAATGTTGGAAATATTAAATATTAAACATTAAATATTCAATGAGCTGTTGTTATGTAGTGTATTATTTTAAATAAGTTTTCGATACAAAGTATGTAAGTTCATATTTTATTATCCATAAATTACATTTATGTTTAGACAGAGATGCTTAGTTTATTGCTTTTCGTTTTCATTATTTTTAATTATTCAGAATGAACTATTCACATTTTATTTTTAAGAATAATAATATATAAAAGTCATGTACGCAAAAAAACAGGGAATTAAATAACGGCAGATATGGACAGCATGTATTTTCTCACCATGCTAAACCTCTTTTGGTAAAATGCTCAATATCTCGAAATCAACATAAACAGTCGCGTAATGTGATAACTTTCCTATAAACTAAGACTAAAATTTTCCTATAAACTAAGACACATGCTTTTCTAGTCGTCGCTGAAAATTATATTCTATTTTAAAGTTGATGTGCTACACACATATTTAGATGTACATAGACTTATGTATACAGAAGGTTGTTCGCACTTTATAGAAACGATTTTGATAGTTAAGTTTTATGTATAAATACCGTAATTTTTGCAGCTATTTGCTTCTATCTGATAGCCATGGTTGTTGACAATAGCTCTAACTCGAATTTTCCATGAAAGTAAACTTTTTCTTAGTACTGTCATGCCAATTTTACCCCATTCCTCTTGAACCGTTTTCCAAAGTCCATTCGGTGTTCTTGGATGCCGTTTTCCTAAGTCTCATTGTAATAAACCGAAAGCGCAAAAGTCCATTGGAGAAGCGTCAGGTGATTTTACAGGTTTTTCATTAAATGGGATACACTTTATTCATGTTTCTGTTCTTTCTTTGCTAAATAAGCGGAAGTTGATTTAGACGTGTGACTAGAGGCTTTGTTCATATGAAACTCAACTTCATCAATGTCCTTTCCGTATAAGGCTGGAGTTTCTTCTTCAAAAATTGGTTCTAAAATATTCTGCTGACAGTAGAGTGAATTAATTTTGGCTTTACTTGAGACTTTTTAATTTTTAATTTGCCGTTGTAACAAAATCCTGCAACTATCATGAACTCCTTAGGGAACTTTTCTGTACACTGATGAAGCCATTTCCTTCCCGTCAGATGAGCAATAGAAATTTGATCTTTTTTTTAATTACAGTCACTTAAATATACCCATGCCTCATCGAGTGTTACCAAAAATTCCCATTTTTCAGCAGCTAGGTGTTTTTCATATAATTTTCTACAATGCGTTTTTCTTTCAGCAATATGCTTTAGAAAAAGCAGATGAACTTTAGGATTAAACATCTTTTTTAACTTCAAATCTACATGAATGATTTTACTTACACTGAAGACATTCCTTGTTCCGATTCAATGGATCTTTGAGTCGGCGGATTTTCTTTTAGGATCAGAGACTTCACTTTCTTGATATTTACCTGCGTTCGAACAGTCTTAGGATGAGGTTTTGCGGTCATGTTTACATTTTTACTGTCAGTGAGACGTTTTTTTTCCTTTCAAATTTAATATATTATAAATACCTTTTTTTGAAATGCCATACCCGCGATTTTTACACCGTTTTATAATTTGTTGATACGAATATTTCTCCTCGGAAAGCGCAGTTACGTAACCTTCGAGTCATTTATCAATTTTAAGAGCCATTTTCAAAATAAATCTTTTATTTTACATTCCAATGAAAACAAAACAGTAGCAGATGATTATTCTGAAGTTGCCAAATTTTTATCTTAAAATGCAAACGCCAAAAATAAATTACAAAATTGTTTCCATAAAGTGCGAACGACCTTCTGTACATATACATATACATATATATATATACACACACTATATATATATATATATATATATATATATATGTGTGTGTGTGTGTGTGTGTGTGTGTTTGTGTGTGTGTGTGTGTGTGTGTGTGCGTGCGTGTGTGTGTGTGTGTACAGAGAGGGGGAGAGAAAGGGAGATTTAAATAGATATTTACAGTTTTCAATTTTAATATTACGCATAGTTTTAAAGTGTTTATGCGTAAGCTATAAAAGATCGTTTCTATTTACATATCATTTAAGGAACATGTTAGAATTGATCCCTTCTAGATTTGTACTCATGTTACAACAGTTAATGCTGAATTCAAATTATTTTCAACGAATATGTAATAAATCACTATAAAAATTCCCAGAATATATTTATTACAAAATGCGTGTCATATTCATCTCAGGCAAGAAAGAGATTTCTTGATATAGATTTACATTTTCAACAGAGAGTATATTTTTGGTCTGAAATATGTATTTCTAGTTAAATAATGTAGAAAACAAGTTTCTTTTAAGTAAAAAAAAAGCATGGAATTGGGGGGAAATTTCGAAACACGTTTATTCGCCTTCAATATTTTATATTTGCATTTATAATATGGAGTATAAAAAGCTATTTCTGCATGGAAATATATTCAAAGAATTCAGAATTATTCAAGTTGTTTTTCCAATCTAAAGTGAATTCTAGGATGTATTTAACATATATGTATGTATCAACACACAGTTGTATATGCTTTAAAAAGGAAAATTCTTGAGTTAAATATAAATTTTTCATATTAAATATACAAATTCAATTCAGTTTTCTTGTTTGGGAATGTTAAGTTATGGCAATAATTTTCTAGTGTATGTATTAAAGCAAAATAAAATTATGTTTGATATGAAGAATTTCAAAGAAATACGTGGCATGATATTTTTAGAACTGAATTTAGAGTTGAAAAATGTTTTAAGTGAAATTTTCATCATTATTATATAGGAGGGTTGTTTAAGTTTTCAATTATGTTGGCAATTTTAAGTATATATAGGCTCGTATATAGCCATGTATAACGGGAAAAAAATTTAATTAGTAAATTCATTTATTCTAGTATCATATGAAGTTCATTCAATTTATCATAGGGCTTTATAAAAATGCATGTACATAATCCGAGAGATGTGTGCAATAAAGGAAATAGTCCCTGGACAGTATTGTAGTATGTTAAAATCAAACTGGACCCCTTTTGACTACTATTACATCTCCCTTTCTCCTTCTTTTAACGAGAAATTCTTTTAACGATATTCTTATAAAATGTTGCTGACATATTATTCCAAGGCACTTTAAACCAGTAGTAAGCTTGAATACAGAAGCTGAAATGATTGCTCTGCCGGTAAAATCTCTTTCAAATTCCTGTTGAACGTTTTATAGCAACTTAGACAGAAATTTATCGGCCTTTTCGTGTGAATCAATACTCCTATTTCTTTACACCATATCAAAATACTTCGTGGTGCATGTAACGGTGTTTGAAACTCGCTGAAACACGAATAGTCTGTCTCAATATAATTGGCTAAGTGTAAATTCTGCGTGGGTCTAGAACCTGGTCAAGACAAACGCAGGGCTCTTGAAGGTCCTAGAACTTCTTGACGTAAACAGTTATCATACATATTTTGGTAGATACCATTCCGTCCACGTAGATTCATCCACCCCATCAAAGGCTATTGATAGAAAAAAATATACCGTACTCCTCATTCTATGGCATACAATTTTTCTGGTCTAGTGTCTTTCAATGATATGCTCCATGTCGGCGACTGTCGTTCTTGCCAGTTAGTAACGGTTTGTGAGCTAGTGGAATTTAACTAATGCTCATGACAGTACCTCCCTAGCTGCTATAGAGCATGCATAATCCTGTCGAAACTTAAAACTTTATCTGAAGAATTAAGGGACCTAGAGGTCTTTTTTTATTATTTGCCCATCAATTAACTTGATGACATGTTCATGTCCTTCATGAGGATCACCTTTCCAAACACTTCTCGTTTACCTCTAACGTTTTGAACAGTTGGTCGTGGATGCTACAGTTTTTTTTTACAAACATTGTCGAGAACAAATTTTTTTATGACGTACACATGTTTTTTTCCTTTTCCTGCTGTCTATGCCTTCTTTATGTATATTAATTTCTTATTTTGTGTTGAATTATTTCAGTGTATAAGTCATACGTGGTCTATTGTAATATTTCTTTTTTGTTACAAAAATGGGTGCCGGGAGGCTAATTCCCACTTATGATTCATGCGAAGAGACAAATTAAAACTAATATAGAAAGAAAAAAAACCAAAATGGCCAATCACGTTTAATCAACATAAAACAATAAATGTTGGCTACAATATTTTAATATTTGCGAAGACATTATATTTCAGTTCTTTAAAAGAATTTCGCTGAAATGTTTCCTAAATGTCTAAAACTTTTATTCTTACTATGAAATTGATTGAAAATAAACAGATTTATTCTTTTCCATAATCTAGAAATAGTTAACTGACATTTTATTTATAAAAGTTTTTTAAAAAAAAGTCGATAGCTAAGAGTGGTCGACAGTTAACTTGAATATAAAGCCGAGTTTCTTTGTTATAAATTTCCTAAATATGTAAATTAAATTTAAAAAAAGATTAATCATAATTTTAGCTTTCTAGTTTAAGAACACTAGAAACTGTATTAGAGTACTTTTGAACACACTTCCTACTAGAGTTTTAAGCTTATAAAATCTATCAATTTTTAGGAATCGGACAAAGAATTCTACTATTGGCGAATGTTAAAATTCCTATGAATACCACGGGGTTTTAAAAGCGTTTTCATACGTTACTGTGAAATTTTCCCTTCTTTCTGTGTGCTAGGTCTATTAAGCTAAACTGGTCTCCCAAAGGCTGATAATTTGCTAGTATCACAGCTGCTAATTCATTATTAGTTTACTAATGATGAATTAGCTACTCTTCATGCATGACTTAATGCATACGTTTCACCAAAACCGAAAGGTAGATAGACGTAACATTTGATTTATTAATTTATCCAATCATTAGAGAGGTGCTATCGATGAACATTTGCAGAGTAATGCCTACAATAATTGAAAAGTTCCATCAAATTGAAGTGAAAGTTTTATTTAGGTTGAACTATGAAACAAAGTCGTTGTATTTTAAAGAGCCCCTTGAGATAGCTATCAAGTTGATGAAAAGGTGTGGTAAAATGTCAAAAAGAGGAGTTAAAACTCAATTATATCAGAACAGTATATTTAATTTTAGTATTCGTTTAAGGTGTCTTCTGCCTACGTTAAAATGCCTGTTTTGGTGCAAAATTTTGGAATTTTCTTATTACTCTACTAGCTGAATACCCGTACATCGCTACGGAGTACATTTTAGGATAATTACAATGAAAAAATAATGAAATTTTTAGAGGATTACCTTATAAACAATATTTTTGTTCATTGGGGGGAACTAATATTACCAGGCTCATCTGCGAACTTACGCGTGAGCAAGCTACGTAAAACTAACCCTGGGTGAAACAAGTTTCTCTTAAATCTACATCAGCGTATTTTAAAGCTTGGCTTTGACACTTATTTATCGCCATGGCGAAGCATACTTTGAGGGGAAATTGCACGGAACTGTTTATATATAGGTTTAATTTATTATACATAAAGCATATTTATTTGAATTAAATTATTAAAAAACTTCCATCTCCATTAGTCTAGTGGTTAACTTTTATCTTTTATTGTATTTTAATATTTTTTTGGTCAATTTATTTCATTGTAAGGCACGTGACGCAAAATTAATATAAAGTATCACAAAAAGAAAAGAAACCACGTGATCAGCATTTAATTAATAAAATTCTAAAAATTAATCTTTAAAAATTCACAGAAAATGGAGGTAAAGATTCGAAAAAGATTTCATTTCAAAGGAATGTTTATCAGCTTTCTCGTGATGTAAATTTTATAACCCTCAGATTATTATTTTAAATGCAAACTTTAAAGAATTTTACAAAAACAGCTTAAAAAATTTAATTTTAAAAAAATCTAAGACGAATTTTTCAAAAATCTTTCTTAGAGCACCCTTACACTATAAGAAGAATCACCATGCGAATTTTCAGCTCTTTAGGTTCAGCGGTTTCGTCTGTGCGTTATCTGTCAGCCAGTCAGTCAGTCAGTTACGTAACTGTTTTATATATATAGATAAGAAATAAAAATAATTAAAAATTCTGTCTTTTTCTTATGTTAAATTTTAAAATATAATATTTAAAAGGAGTTTTAACGGTCAGATACGGAACTGTTTTATATATATATAGATAATGTAAATTTAAATATATTTAGTTAAATAGTGCAGGGTCTCTGGCGTAAGCACTAAATTATACTAAAAATTTATAAAAAATCCCCTATTTCAATTCTAAATTTTAAAATGTTATGAAATTTATACCAAAATTATATTTGTTTTCATGATTTTATATCACGTTTGAACTAAAAATATACAAATCAGTACTGTATATTTTTTTAAAAAGGCTCCAAATGTAGGCAGATACCTTAATCACGTTTTAGGCTCAGTGGATACTAGAATGAATAGCTCCGGTGATTTTGTTGTTTATACATTTTTAGCAAAATCTCTGAAGTAAATGATAAAAGCAATGTTTCCTAAATAAATTTATTTGGTATTGAAAATGCACTGCTTTAGTAGCAGAAAGAAAATTTACTCTTCTGGGGAAGAATACTATTAACCTTTACCTTACGGGGTGGGATAGCAAGTGTCCCAAGTATACGGGCCATAGAATGAATATATATATATATATATATATATATATATATATATATATATATATATAATCCCCTTATTGGCCGTTCTTACAAAGGGGGTATGAAATTTCCCGTTCTAAAGAGGGGATTCGAAAATTGGGCCCCGTAAGCTAAGGTTTAGTTTTTTAATGTATACATATCAAACTGGGGGATTCCTTTCATAAAAATAAAAATTGTTTTTCATATCTTTGCGAATATATTTAGGGCTAGATCTTTTTGTTCTGTGAGTTTCGAAGAAATTTCAATGGGAATAAGGTTCTTGTCATTTTATTTTATTTCATGTAAACATTTTTTTTAACAAATGCCACATACAAATTAGTACTTATGCCATAAGTACACGAGCTCTCCATTATTTTTCGACAGTACAATTAAAACCACTTTGTGCAGAGCACATGTCCAAATGTTAGGCTGTCATAGGTGGACGACAATCAGAAAGCCTACAGTCAGGAGAATCAGCAACGCCAATACGGAAGAGATGAGACCTCAGACAGTCATGTTGTGTTAACAGTCTAAAAGCATGCAAGAGCAGCTTTTCTTGGGGCATCAGGAACTTAGTGGTGTTCTCGTTAAGAATCGTCCAACTCTTGTCTTCAGATGCTTCCGCGGCATCTAATTTAAAGTCGTGGTTGAAAGTCATATTTGCTAAAAGCCTTTAAGAATGGAATGTTGATGCTTTCGAAACATAAAAAATGCAGTTTATGAGTTCGTAAAACAAAAGTGTCGTAAGTTAAATATATCGAGATTCTACAAATTTTAGAAATCTTGCTTGGTGAATAAGAAAAAAAAATCTTATCTGAAAAAAATATCATTAAATTAGTGTTAAGTAATAATAATAATTATTTTCAAATTATTATTTATTATTATAGTTGAAAACAAAAATGTAAAAAAGATTATTAAGATTCCGAGAAATGTTTATCTTTTATAATTGAAATATATATCCATCAAAAATACTTTATTAACTTTCATATGATTGGTATTTTATACAACTAAATAATCCCAAATGTTTAGTAAAACTAGGAAACTCACTTCAAATACAATAAAACTATTAGTTTGATTTTTACACATGTCAGATGAACTTAAACCAAACCGATTACACAGTGTAAAGCTCAAATGAACAAAATTTAATACGTACAAATTTCGATTACTCATATATTGTCTCTCAGTGTGACGCTAGGAGCTGTTGCGTATTTTATTACGCCTACACACACACACGCGCACACACACACACACACACACACACACACACACATATATATATATATATATATATATATATATATATATATATATATATATATATATATATATATATATATATATATATATATATATATATAGTGTTGGTTGGTTGGAAAATTTGGAAATATATAGAAATTTGGAATACCATTTACATACACACCAAAGTAAAATATAGCGTATGTCTGCCAAATATAAATGTTATTTTGGGTTATTTAAATATTTCAAATATATTATACATTAGTCGGTAAATATTTTTATCTTACATAAGTACTTTGTATCTTTGTTCTCTATCCTCAATCTCTCGGTGCATCTATTTCTATATATCTTATGACTGTCCAAACAATATGTCGGATATAAATTTGGAAATTGCTTTTTCTCTCGCGCTGCATTTTGTCAGTTTAATAAATCATTGAAGGAATTTAGAGTTCCTGCGATTTTGCGATCTCTTCCAAAGAGTACATTTAACGAAATAGTATTACCTCTGAACGAAAAATATTTAAGCGAGTTCAGATTTTATTAGCGGAGAGCTTTGTCATGTTTATAGCTTGAAATGAGTGAAATGCCTTTTATTTTAATAGA
This sequence comes from Dolomedes plantarius, assembly GCA_907164885.2. Taxonomy (NCBI): domain Eukaryota; kingdom Metazoa; phylum Arthropoda; class Arachnida; order Araneae; family Dolomedidae; genus Dolomedes; species Dolomedes plantarius. The sequence continues at coordinate 79,207,575 of OU015491.1, read as the reverse complement.
GGAAGAAAAGCCTAGAATTTATGGAATGGGATAATTAATCATCATAAGCGTGGATAGTTTGAGGTATAAGGAGACATTTTTTCTTCTTATGTATACAGAGTGGCTCAGAAGTCACGAGACCATTTCAAAATAGAATAATTCTTTTATTTATTCTTTTAAAATCAATCAATCGACTTCTTAGAAATCATTTTTAATTAGTTTTGTAAATTACGCCACCATTTTGTTCTTGACATTGGCAGGTTTTCCGTCTCTAAGGTGTGCATCATTACCCGTCGTAATGTTTCCTTCGATTTCATCACGGGTTGGTCCTTAACCTTTCCTTACGGGATGGGATAGCATGTATCCCAAGAATATATATATATATATATATATATAATAATCTGAGGGTTATAAAATTTATATCACAAGAAAGATCATAAACATTCCTTAAAAATGAAATCTTTTTCGAATTTTTACCTCCATTTTCTGATTTTTAGTATATTTTTAATGATTAATTTTAAGAATTTAATTTATTAAATGCTGATGACGAGATTTCTTTTTGTGATACTTTAAATTAATTTTGCAACACGTGCATAACAACGAAATAAATTGACAAAAAAAATAATTAAATACGGTAAAAGATAAAATTTAACCACTAGACTAACTGAGATGGATTAACTAGACTAACGAGATATATGTATCATAAAAATTCCTTTAAAATGAAATCTTCGAATCTTTACCTCCCTTTTCTGATTTTTGGTGAATTTTTATAGATTAATTTTTAGAATTTAGTTTATTAAATGCTGATTGCGTGATATATTTTCTTTTTGTGATACTTTAAACTGATTTTGCGGCAAGTGCATAACAACGAAATAAATTGACAAAAAAATATTAAAATATGGTAGAAGATAAAATTTAACTACTACACTAATTGAGATGGAAGCTTTTAAGAATTTAATTCAAATTAGTATGTTTTATGGATATAAAATATACTAATTAATTGTATACATTGACCGTTGTATTTAATTTGAATATTTTCTTCTACATTATTTTGTCTATAAAAATATGCGTTACGATTTTTTTATAAATATATACTTTTTTGTCATTAATTGTACGTTGACCGTTGTATTTAATTTGAATGTACACTGTAGAGAAGCGCGGGTATTCATCTAGTTTTTTATATAAAATTCGATTATTTTTTCATGTTGCTCTGCCGTGAATTTTTCCATAATTATTTTCCAAGGGTTACAGATGAATTATCTGGAGCAAAATATTATTGAAAAATATTAATTTAAATAAATATTATATTCTAGAATGGTCTAGTGACTTTTGGGCCACCTTGTAAATAAAAAAAAAATCTTTAAGCCTTTTGAGCATATGTGAGTAAGAAGTCATTGCAAAAACCACCTCCTGATATTTCCTTAATAGTTCAGTTGGTACAATACCTGCCTTATAAGTTTTGGAGACCCGGTTTCGAATAAATTTTCTAGCAGCAAGATATTTAATAGCACATTGTCCACAAGATTTACTTAAACATAACTGATTGTTTAATCCTATTAAACGTAAAGGTCAATCCTACAAAAAAAGATATCAGAGAAGAAAATATATTTTATATTACTCAAATATTTTTATAAATATATGAATACTTTCTACGATTAAGCTTATCACCTTTATCTTTTTAATTTACTTGAATATAAAATTTAATTAATTTTCCTTTTTAAAGCAGCAGGTTTAATTTAGATTTTTTTTATTATTCGTAAAAGACAATCAAAATCAAATTTTAGATTAATGCAATTCTTATACAATTTATTCTATAAAAACATTAATTTATCTTTTCAATTACCTCTAACAATGTATTACTAAGTTAATATATTACTAAGTTATATTTAAAATAAAGAAATTCTGCTTTCTTTTACATTTGACTTGTAAATAAAATTCCTCCAGCTTCGTATTTCATCTTACTTTCTCAAATTGTCTCTCCTCTGGGGGGATATATTATTTTTCAAAAGAACATTATTACTTATTCAATACATCTTAAAACTCCGTTACATTTTTAAAGCTTAATTGGTTAATTATTTATCGCATTTTGCTTTAATCTACACGTGGGAATGTCTTTTTGGTCTGGAATTAGAAACTGTACAAGACTAATTAACAAAGTCCCATACGTATTGAAGAAATAGAATAACTTTTCAAGCCTAATTAACTCTTTTAAAGTAGGAGAAAATTTCTCGCGTTTTAAAAGGGTCATAAGCTACGAAAAAGAACTTGTAGCTCATTACCTCAAATTTTACATTTTAAACGTTTCTATAATTTCGTTTCCGTTTTCTGAATTATTTCTGATTCAAAATTGGAAGTTTTATCTGGGAAATAGTTTGTACATGCTAAACATGGCATCTCCTATATTTCATGCTATAAAGAAAAAGGTGCTTACAATATTTTTACTTACTCGAAGGATTAAACCTTATTATTTATAAGAGTTCTACAATTTTTGGTAGTTATAGTAAAAACACTGTTTGACCAGACCAAACAATTTTTCGCCAGAGGTATCATTTTAAGGCTGGTGCGCACCAATCCTATTGTATTCGCTTCCCTAAATGTTAACGTATGGATAAAATGTGTCTGCTATTTACAGCTACATAAATGCTTAATCCAATTAAAGTGGTATTTCCAGATAGCCTCAACTTCTCTGCATCGTACAACAGGATTCATTTTATAAATTTCGTCCACCAAAGAAATTTATGAGCGTTTAAAACACAATATACCAGATATTTTGCAAAGAATAATTAAAATTTAAAAACATTATTTGTATATTTTTTAAAAAACGAAAATTACCCCTAGGTGTAAAATTTCTTTCTCTATTACGGGGTGCAATTTTTTTTAAAATCTTTATATCCAAGTCGGCAATCCTTGGACACATTTTCTCTACAGGTAAACATTGTGGTGAGCTAATCCATTCGGGTTAGTACACAGCAGCCTTAACAATATAATTTTTTCTCTAACGTTTTAAAGCAAAACGGGTTCTAAAATATTTACACTTAAAAATTCCGTTGTAAATCTCATGTAACACTATAACTAATGAAAATAGCAAGGGTTTTATTTCATTGCTTCTCTATTTAAATTCTATTAAAAGAATCTTTTTCTAACAGAAATACGGGATTAAGTTACATGAAGGCTCAACATCTACAACTATGACACATCTTAGATACTGCTATATCGATATCTATTTGATATAACATAATCTTGGATATTTCTTTGATGTTCCCACACCTTAGATATTACTTCGATGTATTTATTTTGTATCTAAGATTTCTTCATATTCGAAAGAATATAATAACTTAAAATATTTGTTTGTAAAATTTTCTGTTGTGATTTTATTAAACTAATATAATGAACGAAAATATGAAAAATTTTATGCCTACGTTTCATCAGTAACTCTTTTTTTTTTACTGTTTCTTTGCATGTATATTGAATCTGCTGTTGTGATATTATTAAAATATAATGAATGAAAATAGCCAAAATTTTATTCGTAGCTTTCATCGATTACTCTTTTGCATGCTATTTCTTTGCATGTATATCCGCGATTTCCGACGTGGGAGGCGCGGACTATTGCCAGGGGAGGCCCCAAAACTTTTTAATATAAAATCAATGTTCATACCATAGTATCTATAAATAAACGAATAAACCATAATATCTATAAATAGACGAATTTGAGTTGACAACCATCGAAAAAGAAAACTTGATAGAATTGTCATGCGATAGATCATAATTCAATTTTGGAGGAATCTTAGTGGAGAGTATGAATCTTTGTATTGCAAAGCAATGCAAGTGTTTCTACCGTTTGTGACGTCTTATTTATGCGGAACGGGCTGGTTGCACTGGTTGCAATGAAAAACAAATATTGGACCAGGTTAATAGTCGAAAAAGAGTTACGAGCGGCACTTTCCACACTGCCAAGATTTCATAAACTTGGGGGCAATAAACAACAACAACCCTCGTATTAAATTTTGTTGTAATAAACCATAATATATAAATATAGACAAATTTGAGTTGACAACCATCGAAAAAGAAAACTTGATAGAATTGAGATGTGTTTAATTAGTAAGATGTTGTTTAGATGTTGTTTAATTAGTAATTAAATATAAAAATAAATATGCATGTACGTATTGTTATAGAAAAATCTTATTATTCTATTAATTGTAGTTTTCATTTTTTTGTAAAAGAGTAATTATTATTTAAATCGTGTCTATATTATTATATCTATTAAAAGATAGGGAGGCGTGGATTTTTGTTTATTTATTTATTATTATCATTATTATTATTATTATTATTATTAAGGGAAGCGTAGTAGCATAAAGGTTAGAAACCGCTGATGTATATTGAATCTGATGTTATATTATTAAAATATAACTAATGACAATAACAAAAATGTCATCCGTAGTTTTCATCGATTACTCTTTTAGTTGCTATTTGTTTGTGTGTATGTTGAATCTCTGTTATATATGTATTGTTAAAATATAATTAAGATAACATAAATTTTATAATTAGTTTTTATCATTTATTCTTTTGGTTGCTATTTCTTTGCGTATATGTTGAATCGGCTGCTATATTATCAAAATATAATTAATGAAAATAGCAAAAATTTTATACCTAGTTTTCAACAATTACTCTTTTAGTTGCTATTTCTTTGTATGCATGTTGAACCTGCTGTTATACATTATTAAATTATAATTAATAAAAATAACAAAAAATGTATACCAATTTTTCATCAATTACACTTTTAGTTGTTATTTCTTTGCATGTATATTAAATCTGCTGTTGTGTGTGTGATATTATTAAAATATAGTTAATGACAATAGCAGAAAATTTATGCCTAGTTTTCATCAATTACTCTTTTAGTTGCTATTTCTTCGCGTGGCAAATGCACGAAATTAAATTACACGAACATAATAAATCTTTCCTCAAGGGTAACTATTTATACACTTTTTTAAAACATACGAGTATTTTATAGGAAACAAATGTGCCTGACGTTTGAGTGTAGTTAGTGGAATAAAAAAAGTCTAGATAAGACTGTTTTAATTTTCTTTAAAAACTGAATACATTACGTTCCTTTAAGAAGGTCTTTCCAACATTTTTGTATACTTTGTTAAAAAAATCTGACAGTGAATTACTATTTTAGAAGGAATATAAAATGTAATTCTGGTCCATTAACTATTTCTTTTTATATTTCATAGTCTTCATCTGTATTGAATCATGGAGCATTTTAGTGCAGTCTAGAGGGAATCATTAGGAGGAATGAAAAGCAATAAAAAGTAAGTTATTTTCGACTCCATTTATATTCTTTTCATGATGTTAATATTTCATTGAGTGCACTTAAATGTGTTTTATAGTAACGGCAAACAAACGATAAAATAAAACATTATGAGCTTAAAAGTAATTTATTGAGGTAGTGACATAATGTAATTTTGTCAGGATTAGATGCTTAGAAAATAATATTTTTTGTGCTTTAGTTAAAAGAAGTAAGATGTGCTTCAAAATAATGCTACTTCTTTTAAAATTCCGGAGTGCTTCCGGAGTTTTTAGCATAATAAAACGAAAGAGAGGAAATGATTTCTTTATTATCTGAGGGATATGTTTAATATAATTATTATGGAAAAATTTTATATTAAATTATTTTTCACACAAAAATGGCGAAATAAATTATTAATATAAAAATTTTAATAAATATCAAAAAATGAAAAATGCTTCTATTAGGCCGTATTAAAATTTCCTTGCGACTCTTAATTTGAAACTTTTTGCGTATCCCTTTGGGCATTTATTTTCATTAGCGGTTAAAAGAAGTTAAAAATTATCGATGCGGTGCTACATTATTTCATAATGTATATAACTAATGCAACAATCCACCATTCGTGATCACATTTGTAGATTAATTTGAGTACTTTTCTGATAAAAATCATAAAATTAAAATTTTAAGGGAATTCCTCAGAAATTTTGAGATAAAAAATCTAACGAGGCTTTTTAAATTATACTGTCATCATTTGAGGAAAGGGTATTGTTCTTGAACTGTAATTATTTTTATTCAACCTTAGAAAATATTAAATACTGATTTAGAGATAGGGATGAATTTCAAAAGCAAAAATACCACTTTTTCAATCAATCGTAATTTATAGTACCAGGGGAAGATGAGTAAAAATTGCATTAGTTAAACAAACGATTCAGAATGTGATTCAGAATTAGCGGGTAATACTGTATTTTCAAGACCTAATTGAATTAAGGTATTTGCCTACGATGAAATGGCTGTTTTGGTGGAAAATTTCGACGTATTTTTACTTACTCTATTTCAGAGGCCAATCTTTTAGGATGCTAAAACTGCTTTACTTTTATTCGTATGATCATTGAATAAAAATTTATGGCCAATTTAATAAATCGAAAGCGATATTAAAAGACCGTTAGTAGCATCTTTAAATGCATTTTCTAGAAAACTAATTTTTGCGGTTACTTTTGTAAACGAGAAAGCAAATCATTTAAATAGTTTTCAATATATTTCAATGAAATTTTGTAATAATGTTTCATATATTTCTAACTATGTTTTTAACTAAAAGCTAAGCTGTGTGTGATAATTTAATCATTATACAGACACCTGTACTTATAAAGAGATAATTCTTTTTAATCGGTGTTTTTTCACCTTTTTGGGTATGTTTCAGTAAATTTTGGAAATGTTGTAACGATTTTGCTTCAGAACACGGTTACGTGTCACAGTAGTATACAGTACAACGGTGGGCAAATACGGCTCCCATTAAAATTTTAGTTTTATTTATTTTCCCTGAACCGTTTGTAGTATGTGTGTGCGCAGTTTTGAAACAAAACTTGGACTGCTTGTTTACGATCTTGATAATAAGATATTTAATCATTTTCCACGACTAAAAGCAAATGTAATTAATGTCAAAGAAGAAAAGTTGAATATAAAGAAAAATTGAAAGAATTACAATCAAATTTCAAACATAGGTTTGAAGATTTGAAAAGTTTAAAATCAACATTTGTATATTTTGTGAACCCATTTATTTGTGACATTATTGAAGATGGATTTCTAATTTCTGAAATAATACTTACTGGAAAAGCGGTTGGGGAATTGGAATTATTAGATATGAGAGAGGATCAGGCATTGCAAATGCTGCTTCTTTTGTGATTGAATTTGATTGAATATTTGATTTTTACTGTATTTGAATTTCATTGCTAAAATTTTGAAATTATTATTTTTCTTTTTCATAATTATAGTTTTTATATGTGTTCTTATATGTGAATTGTGATAATATGCAATTACATTAAATAAAAACTTTTGAATTTCTGCATCTACGTTTGGTTCTTTATAAAATATAAAAAACTGGATTACGGATCTCTTTGGCGTCAGATGTGCCCACCGTAGATATAGTATAAAGAAATCAAAATATATTTAGTTTAATTGAGTGTAGGGTCTCTAGCGTAAGCACTAAATTGCACTAAAAATTTATAATTAATTCCCTATATTTTAAAATGCCATGAAATTTTTGCCTAAATTATATCCCAATTTTATATCTCATTTGAACTAAAAATATATGTATTTAATCAGTACCGTTTATTCTTGAAAAAAACGCGTTGGCAGATACCTTAAAAGCTTGATTATGGTCTCATATAATACCATTTAAAAATATCCATGATATACTGATGAAATAACTCTCCAAATATTATATTTGGAGAGTTATATTTCGACTCTCCAAAAAGGATGATTTATCATGAAATTCCTGATAGCTCCTTAGGGGACTGTGAGTCAATGTAATATTTCTGCCAACCTTGAATTTGAGTCCTCGGATTGGGTCAATTTTGTATTGAACCTTTGGATTCCGTTAGCTTATCCTCGAGGGTTTCACTATCGGAAAAAATTTCTTTTTTTTCTGCTTTTGCAGATCTGTAGCGAAAAAATATATATAAAAGAATTTCGTTGAAATTTTGACCGAGCATTTCAATTTTTCAAAAGAAATATAGACACTCTTTATATACGCATCCCTTTTCAGACATGATTTTATAAAAGCTGGTGAAAAGTCCGTTTAGTTGCAAAATAATTCATGAAAGGATGAATTTCATAACTTTGGAACTGAATAATCTTGCTTAAGATTTATTTTAAGAGAAAACGGCTTCCCTAAATTATTGTTAATCTATATATGAGGCGTTGAAAGGCAAAGTGGTGTAAGTCACATTTTCAACTTTTTTCATTTGGGGTCAAATATGTAATCTCCATGTTCAATTTATGGTGGAATTGTAAATAGTTATTATTTGCAATATTGTAATAATTGTTATGAATTTTAATTTGTTCAATTTATGGTGGAATTTTTTGTAGTTTTGGCAGTTAAACTCTTTTGACTTACACCACTTGACTTACTGACTTTGCCACTTTGCCTTTCAACGCCTCATATATAAAACAGTTCCGTAACTGACTCAGTCATTCACTGACTGACTGACATACAATGCACTGACCAAACCGCTGGACCTAAAGGGCTGAAATTTTGCATGGCGATTCTTCTAATAGTGTAGGGGTGCACTAAGAAAGATTTTTCAAAAATTCTTCTTAGATTTTTTAAAATTAAATTTTTAAGCTGTTTTTAAAACTTTTTTTACGTTTGCATTTAAAATAATCCATTGAGGGTTATAAAATTTATATCACGAGAAAGATCATAAAAATTCCTTTAAAATGAAATCTTTTTCGAACCTTTACCTCCATTTCCTGATTTTTGGTGAATTTTTAAAGATTAATTTTTAGAATTTAATTTATTAAAAGCTGATCACGTGATTTCTTTTTCTGCCATTTTAAATAAATTTATTGTCACGTGCATAACAACTAAATGGACAAAAAAATATTTTTTTTCTTTCTAATGCAGCAGACGATTAGATATTATCTAAAAAAAATAAATATCCCTTGCGATTTTTTTATAAAATATATTTTTTACATTAATTGTATACATTGATCGTCGCATTTATTATAAATATATATATTTAATTTCTTTGGCATTAATTGCATACATTGGCCGTTGTATTTAATTTGAATGTACTCCGTAGCGAAGCGCGGGTTTTCAGCTAGTCTGATATAAATATACATATAGAGTTATCACCCGGTAGTATTTGCCTAACTTTAGTGCTACTACCACTTTGAGCGGTCTCTTTGTATGTTGTTTTGTATAAATAATATATACTACGAGACAACTTGCATCTAGAATTCGATTTGAGAAATAACAAGGCAAATGTTCTTCTTGACATCGATCACTAATAAAAAAGTGATAATATTGTCTACCGCATATCAACTAAAAAGAAAAAAAATCATTTAAATTTATCAGTACTCTCAGGATAAATCACAGACTAAAGTGTTCTGAAATAGCTTTTCTGAGGTTGTATAAATAAAGTAATAGTTTTATTAAAAATATTTTTAAAGATAAAATATTTTTTATATCCTTTTAATTTAATAATGTTAATAATCATCCACCAAAACAATTCTTTTAAAGATGGCTCTTCCAGATTTCAAAGTTCAGAAACATTGAGATCTACTCCATTAGTATCATAGTTAATCTAATAAAAGTATATTTTAAAGAGGTATATTTCATTTGTAACAGAAACCTGGATCCTCCGCTGAAAATAGTTTGTTCAACAAACCTAATCTCCTATAAAAGTGGCTTTTAGTTTTGGAAGTCCTAACCATGTTTAAAGAATTTAACTTCTAATTAATATTTCCGTATTTCCGTTCATTAAAATTTTACGGCGCCGTTGCCTTTTTAACTAAACTCCATCAAAATATAAATAGAAAGCATATTAAGAGTGAGACTGCAGTTTTATTACTGCAATATTATCTTAATTTCCTGTAATTTCTACTTTAGTTTTGGCAACTGTAAACTGGTAGAAAGTGCTTAGCCCCAACAGTTTTAAATGGTAATTTTTAGGTAAAAAAAGGGTTTATTTTAAATTAACCGAAGGATCGCATTCAATACGAAAAACTTCCTGTTTAGATCCTATTTACTCGACAGATGATATTTTTTCATTTTAACTGTCTACTCTCTGTCGTGTTGAAAATATTTCCACCCGCCGTAAATCTGCACTCATCTGTATCTGTATACAGTCCATTGCTAGGAAGTTTCTAGTTTACGTTATTTCCACCAGGATAAGTTGTCAAATGACACAGAATAAGTAATTTATGTATTAATCAGCAAGCTCTGCAGTCTAGAAAACGATGAGTCATTCACATATATTCGTGACAGGAAATTAGAATATTCATTGAGAGAGAAATGTTTGCGTTTAATGCATAGAGGATTCATTTAACGGTAAGTGTTTCATCGCAGAAACGTCGAAAACGAGGATTATAAGGCAAATTCAGTCATAGCCGTAGCGGTATCTTTTCAAAGCCATCATTCTACGATACAAAAACTCAATTTAAAATTATGTGAAATAGTCGTTATTTATCCTGTTAGAGCATTTGACATGTAACAGTTATTTTTAATTTATAATATCTGTGTTCAAGTGTAGTGGATTTAAAACAAATAAATTATTTTAAAGTTTCGACACTATACCAACATTGCTTGTAGTTCCGACGAAAAAAAAACCGCTATTTCAGTTGCCAATCTGAGCTGACTTAGCCTTATTTAAAAATAATTACAAGATAAAAAGAACTTTTTATATACCATGTTTTTATATTTTCTGTTGAATTCTGTAAACTTGACAATTCTATGTATTAATAAATACTTTTTAAAAATTTTTTGATGAATTATCCCATTAACTTGAAAGAAAATGAAGTTAATTGGAAGTTAACTTACGTTTAACTTTTCTTTCCCATCCCGGTCGATAGATGGCTGCACCAGTCTACAAAACAAAATTAACTGAAAAAGAATTCAATTCTGATTAAAGATGGCTAAAAGTATTAAAATAATGCATTGTCATCGTGTTCTGAGCTATTCTAAAAGTTTCAAATGTCTAGCTAGTCGGGAAGTTAGTTAAAAATCGATTGCAAGATTTGTACTTGACAAACCCACACTCAAACAAGAAAGCAAGTTAATAAAAACATCGTAAAAATCATCTGAAATATATTTGTCTTAAAGTATGCGTAGGGTCAACATAAACACAAAATCTGTTTTTAATAGCTTGTCTCACGAGTCCTTATTCACACCTTTTTTCATGGATTATAATCTAAAGGATGAGTTTTAAAATCAGATGATGTATTCGAAAAGGTATTTTTTGACGAGGTATTGAAGACCTTCCAGATGTAAATTAAAGTATGATTGTAGTCTTCATGGAGTTTAAGAGACAATTTATCTGGCAACGAAAATCGTGTAAACAACTACCAATGTGGTCGTCTGAATGCTGATTCTAAAATTCTCCTTAAGGAAAAAATAGGTTTCAAAGGAGAGTCGAAAATATAATATGCTGTTCGTCCTATCATCCTCATTGGAATTCAGACAAAAAGGAAATTTATACGAAGAAAACAAAATTTTCTATTCTAATTTATCATCTCCTTCATGGCGGATTTACAGTCGCTCATTCAATGTAAATTCTGCATGAAATATTCTACGTAATATTACTTACCTCATATTGTACTTAAAGATTAACGGTAGCTAACGATTTTAAGGCTGCTGTGTACTAACCCCAATGGATTCGCTCACCTCTGTGTTAACCTACGGCGAAAATGTGTCCAGGAATTGCCGCATTGGTTCGAAAGATTTTTTTTTAAAGTTGTACACCGTAATAAAGAAAGAAATTTAAATAAAAACGTTTTAATTTTTTAAATGCAAATAATATTTTAAAATTTAAATTATTCGGGGGGGGCTGGTCTAGTGTATTTTAAACACACATCATCCTTTGGTGGACACAGTTTATAAAATGAATGCAGTTGCTAAGTGCAGAAAAGTTCAGGCTCTTTGAAAATGTCATTTTTATAGGATTATCTGATTTTATGTAGCCTTAAATAGTGGAAAAATCTTCTGCATAGGTTAACATTGAGGTGAGCGAATCCAATAGGGTTAGTGCACATCAGCCTTAACGGCCAACGGGTGCAATGCATTACAGGTTTTTAAAAACTTTTATTACTTGCACCAATAAATCTTTAATGCCTACTTCATGCAATGATTACAGGTATACATCATTTTTTAAACTTTTTACATGATAATTTTATTAAGGATATTTAATTAAATGCTCAATGAAAGCCTATAACTATGAATATCAATACAGGTAATTAAACAGTGTTAAATTAGATAAGTAACACTGCTGAATAGCAATTAACTAATTTGATATGTGCGCATGAATGTAATTTAATTAAATTATGCAATGTAAATCATTATTTGATTTGTGAGTATTATTATTCATCTCAACGTATGGCTAATATTGAACTTTCCCCTTAATCAAATTTAAACAACAAAATGAATATTTGTTCTGCCCACAGTTATTTTTAGTTTTTAATCATACGTGATCAACTCTATGGATTATACTTTTCTCAGAAGTGGTAATAAACTAGTTCTAAATCAGAACTATTGGCTTTCTAATAGCTTATTTTCTGGAAATCTCTAAAGGGAATTTCTCTTGTGTGAATAAGAAGTAGTAGTAACGGTAAATATTACAAAAAAGTATATAATACGGAACTTTTCAAGTGTTTTTAATGTTTGTTTCAACCAATCCTATGTGATCTTAATACTGAGATGTCAATAACAAAACTAAATCGGAGGGCTTGTTTAAATCCCTTCAAATTTTATCGATATCTTTTAAATATCTCACGATGCCCACATAGACTCAATTGGTATATACACTTGTTTTCCCAGAAAAACTGTGAGTCATAGAGGCACAGTACTTTGGGCTCTTTCTACCTACCTAGAATATTGCTATCTAAATATCATTTAAAATTTACGGAGTAAACTGCATTTGAGCTAGCGCGTTTTGGGTGTTGTTTCTGCTTTTCCTAATAGTCCAATCAAATCGTCTCCGGGGATGCCTGTTTCATGAAAAGTATATAAAAATATTTTTTGGGACTCTGAATCCAAAATTCAACTTTCCCACTTCCCACAAATATGGCTTCACAACGAAAATCGCAAAAAAACCTCCAAATTTTCGACCATTTTTCAGATTTTTGCCAAAAAGTCATAAAACTATGCACTTTTCGTGGTAAACCACTCTATACGAAAATAAAATATACATTAAATTTCCTACAAAAAGCACCCCTCAAATGTATTTTTTGGTTGAACGGTTTGGCCGCTAGAGCGCGCTGAAAAAAGGCCAAAATTTCCTACTTTGTGGAAAACTCAGTTTTCTCGTTAGTTTTTCGCTTGTAACTCAAAAAATAAGCTTGGAATTACAAAAAAAGCTTGGATTCTGCTAAAACTACATGAAATTTAAAACCAGCGTGGGTTTCAAAGGGAAAATTGAATGAATACCAACATTATCTGGCCTAAATTAGATTTAATTAAAACATTTGAATTTATGTATAGTTAGTAGAATTCAGCTAATAAAGAGCACTGTGCTATTAAAAACTAGGGAAAGTCGTTTTAATCATTTGGATAAGAATTTAGTAGACATATGTACTTTTTTAATGATTACAAACTAAAATGACTTCTAGTATAATATGTCAGAAAAAATGGAAGGGATGTAATAAATTAGCTGTACGGCGTCATGCTCCTATTTCTATTTTTTCATACGTCTACAGATGATTTACTCTATGAATGTCTAGAAACAGAACATACCCAGTAAAGGATTGATAATGATCGAAGTATACTTGCAAGTTATCTAAAAAGTATATCAGAGGAGTGCTATTGATAGCATGGCTGCTAAGGTCGTCCAGAAAATCCCAGTAATCTGTTAATTATTTGAGTACATCGAAACTCGAATAAAAACTAAATAAATATTTGCTGCCAAAAGTCAATAAAACTTTTAATAAAAATACCATGAATTATGATATATTTATTTTAGGTCAGTTTTTAGTTCAATTTGTTGTTAAATGAAAGTGCGATATTTTCTGGACAGCAAGTAGAATTCCAATCAATAAAATATAATTGCTTTCTTAGATACTAGTATACTAGTAATCATAGATAATGCACTGTTGTGTTGTACCGTTGCAATCTAAGATACCTAAGAACTTATATCCTTTGAGTTCAAACTTAGTAAGAATATGAACAGATTATTTTCCGAATAGTAAGGCCGTGTGCAGACAGCCTAAGAAATAGCATAACATGTTGCAGAAATATCCTTATGACATACATTATTTTTTGCTGATGTTTCCAATGCCCCCTGGCCTGAAGTATTTCCGAACAGCTCCATATAGGCTAACTGGATGAGGGGTGCGGTTCCGATTTAAAAATGGCACCATAATGGTCTGAGTCCGATTTAGCCAGGTGTTACTCAATTTTGACCGAGCAACCCCAGGGGAGACACATGGGGAGATCATACCTTCCCTATACTCACTGACCTCATAGACGGACTTTCCGGTCTACGGATTTATCGTGCCCATATCCATCCTAGACACGAAGGTATTTAATGACACTTGTCGGCATCCGAACCGAGCACCCTTAATACCGAAAGCCGACGCGCTACCGATATGCTACCTAGGGGCCGTGCGTTTTTATGTTAACTGTAATCTGTTAAAATGTGGATGAGCGATTACTTACTAGACAAGCTACAGGTAGTTTAACGAGTCTAATACAAAATAAGGTTAGTGCAGCCAAAACAGATATTCATATAATAAAAATATTTATCCTATATCTAATTTTAATTAATGGTCCCCGTTAGATAATGAATTAGATGACGATAATTTCTTTGCTCGTGATTAAAAAAAGGTTCAAAAATTATTTCTTATTAATGTTTATGTACGTTACGTGTATGCGTCTCTAATTTCTGATAATAGGTCTAAACTCTTAGATCCGAATCAGGAATTTGATGAGATTAATGACTAATTCTTGCACATTATTCATAGTTAAAAATATTTTTTTTATCTTTCTCTTTTTTTGTCGCATTCTTTGAATTAATCTGAAATCGTGTTGAAGCTGTTATTAATTAATGTTTTTCATCATACTATTCTGCAAACTATTTCGGAAATATTAGTTCTATATAAAATTGCAATCTTGTTAATTTTCTAATTAAAATCTTTTAAAATTTGAATTTAATATATGCAGTGATTTATTGCTGTTAGGGACAAGTGATTGATAAAAGCATTTAACTTTTGATAACTTTTGATTTATCAAGGTAGTGTTAATAAAAGGATACTTTTGCCTTTCAAATCATTTGAAGTGGCAGAGCTTTGGTAGCGTTTGATTTTTTTGTGATTTTTTTCCTCTCAAGGATATTTTAACCATATGAAATATGGTTGAAACTATTCTGACGCATACATGATAATATTACAAACGATTTAACCTGCGTCGATTTAAACCCCCAATGATCAAGGTATGCAAATTATATAATTCAGTATAAAAACTGCATGGAGGAAAATAATATAATTAGAAGCATTATTCACCGAAAAACAGAAGAAATATTAACGCATATTCATTAAAAATATTCTAGTATTTTAAAAAGAAAGGTTTAGAAAAAGAGCTAAGTTCAGAACTGACACTTCCTTTGGACTGGATAGTACACCTTGGGCTTTTACTGTAGGTTTATCTGAAACTATTCCTAAAATTAGAATCTGTCAGTATTCAAAGTTAATCAGGGGAGCCCAAAGCCACGGGAGGGATATCAATATCTGTAGAATTCGTAGGGAACTGAATAATATTGGGTATCACCACAAACTAGCTGTACACATGCGCTGTGGAGACGTGGCCCACAGCAACCAAATGTAAAAAGAGACTCGTCTCTATATAAAAGACCAGGGACTGGAAATTAAATTAAAATCCTTTATTGGACTACTAGATTATATTTAATATAGCTACAAATGTACATAAATAGATTATTGAGATTGCACTACAATTGGTAGTAGTGAGGGTTAGTCTCATGACTAAATACACAGCCGGATAATTCACTAAATACACATTCCGGAGAAAAACTCTCGTATTCTAGTGCGGTCTCACTAAGAGACAATCGTTCGTCAGCCTCTGGGTCGGTCTCTGTCCCCGCATCCGTCTAGGTCCCTTTTTTATTCCGCTCACTCCTTCTGGAATCTTCGAGAATCTTCTGTCGAGAATTTCCCACGATGAGCTTGCGGTTTTTCCACCTGTTTCGCTCCGATTCCCAATCGTCGTGCACTTTTGATTACTCGCCAGAAATCCAACACTTAGGGGACTTCCGCTGTCCGGAAGTACCATAGTGTTCCCGATTAGTGGAGATGAACTTCCTGTCCGTAATCGCTACATTCGGGACGCTAATCTGAAACATTACACAGAAAAGAAAACATACACATTTCTATACAATATACACATATATATAATATATCAAAACCTACATACTAAACCTACAATGACAAACCTACATACTAAAGAATATAGTACAGTTAATAGAGTACAGTTTGAGGAACATATCTTTTACTGTATTTTAATATTTTTTGGATAATGTCCAATCGTATGCCGCATTAGCAAGGAAAAAAAAAATTTTTTTTTGTCTGTTTAGTTGTTATGCACGTGACGATAAATTTATTTAAAGTACCATCTAGTATATATATATATATATATATACACACACTAGCTGAAAACCCGTACTTCGCTACGGAGTACATTCAAATTAAATACAACGGTCAATGTATGCCATTAATGCCAAAAATATGTTTAAATATATTTATAATAAATACAACGATCAATGTATACAATTGCTGTAAAGAAAGCGGAAAAATATATTTATAAAAAAAAATGCAGCGAATATTTTTATAGATAAAATAACGTAGAACAAAAATATTCAAATTAAATCTAATAGGACATGCTAAAGAATATAGTACAGTTAATAGAGTACAGTTTGAGGAACATATCTTTTACTGTATTTTAATATTTTTTTGGATAATGTCCAATCGTCTGCCGCATTAGCAAGGAAAAAATATTTTTTTTTTGTCTATTTAGTTGTTATGCACGTAACGATAAATTTATTTAAAGTACCAGAAAAAGAAATCACGTGATCGGCATTTAATAAATTAAATTCTAAAAATTAATCTTTAAAAATTCACCAAAAATCAGAAAATGGAGATAAATATTCAAAAAATATTTCATTTTAAAGGAATTTTTATCATCTTTCTTGTGATATAAATTTTATAATCCTCAAATTATTATTTTAAAGGCAAACTTAAAAAAAGTTACTAAAACAGCTTAAAAATTTAATTTTAAAAAATCTAAGAAGAATTTTTCAAAAATCTTTCTCAGTGCACCCCTACATTATAATAAGAATCGCCATGCAAACTTTCAGCCCTTTAGGTCCAGCGGTTTGGTCTGTGCGTTGTATGTCAGTCAGTCAATCAGTCAGTCAGTCAGTCAGTCAGTTACGGAACTGTTATATATATATATATATATATATATATATATGGTCCCTTCACGATATTATAGCCCTATGTTACCGTCGTAATGCCCGAAAGAGTCCGCAACTGTTTTTAGCTCTTCTTTCGTGGACAATAGAAAAGTAGATAGAGGTGAAGTGAAGTATAACGCTTCAAATTTTTCCGATGAGATGAACGTGCCTGGATATTGCACTTCCTCAGGGGCTTCTTCCTTCAACTGCATTGTTTCAACTGTTGAATTAGGAGGGGGGCTCTACGATAGTCTGGGCCTGTTTCTGCTAGGAAAATCTCAGTCCTTTGGTCATTGTAAACTTTGACATTAACCTTAACATAAACCGTTTGAATGGTAGTGCACTTCAATGTTTCCTTCAATTGCTTCGGATCAGAATCTTGTTTCCTTTTGCATGACCTGGCCCCATACCACATTTCCAGCTCTCTCGAGGAATTGTTTAGATTAAATTGACCGACTCAGTAATATCTATATATGTAAAGCAGTTCCGTAACTGACTGACTGACTAACTGACTGACTGACTGACTGACTGACTGATAACGCACAGACCAAACCGCTGGACCTAAAGGGGTGAAATTTTGCATCGCGATTCTTCTTATAGTGTCGGGGTGCACTAAGAAAGATTTTTGAAAAATTCTTCTTAGATTTTTTTAATAAAATTTTTTGTTGTTTATGTAACATTTTTTTTAGTTTGCATTTAAAGTAATAATTTGAGGGTTATAAAATTTATATCACGATAAAAATCTTAAAAATTCCTTTAAAATGAAATCTTTTTCGAATCTTTACCTCCGTTTTCTGATTTTTGGTGAAATTTTAGATTTTAATTTTTAGAATTTAATTTATTAAATTCTGATCACGTGGTTTCTTTTCTTTTTGCGATGCGTTAAGCTAAATTTTGTGACAAGAGCATAACAACAAAATAAATTGACATTTTTTTTCTTGCTAATGCGGAAGACGATTGGACATTATCCAAAAAAATATTAAAATACATAAAGGAAATAGAAAGTTTCTCAAACTATATTATATTACCTGTACTATATTCTTTAGTATGTTCTATTAGATTTAATTTGAATATTTTCTTCTACATTATTTTGTCTTTAAAAATATCCGTTACGATTTTTTTTAAATATATTTCTTTTTCGCATTAACTGCATACATTGACCGTTGTATTTAATTTTAATGTACTCCCGTAGCGAAGCACGGGTATTCAGCTAGTATATTCATGTAACTAATCCTAACCTTTTAAGAAAATTTTCCGTAAATGTGAAACATCAGATTTCTTAAGTTACCATTGTAGCGTACTGGAAATAGGGTCTTATTTATTCCTGAGACCCCACAAGCGCTTGGAGAACACAGCTGCGTGTTTTTCAAGGAATGTGTTGTTCGGTTCCACCAGTTGGGAACACGTGGGGGGATTAAACACCGTTTCCCTCACAGAGGCAGCCACTAAAGCTGTCATCTTAACGTCCTGCGAGGTAGAAAGGTTCGGCGTCTAAAAAGAACTGTCAGCCGATAATCTGGCGGCTCCTCCACCCCTTCTGAAAAATCCAGACATTGGGGGAGAGCGGCGTAGAACCTCGACCCAAGCGGTTGTGTTTTTGCTAGGCTCCTGTTTTTCTTGGGTCGGAATGGGCCCTGGAGCGCGCACTGTAAATCTGCAAGTAAATTAAGTGAATTTGTCGAAAATGTCTAATGTTTAATTTTTTTTCTTGTTAATAAATTGTTAAGTTTTGTTTTAAAAATTTGGCCTTAGAACTCTGCAAATTAGAATTTTGTAAATTAGAACTGTCTTTCTTTGGTATGGATCAATAGTTGTGAAATGTCTTCAAAATGCCTCAGAGAGTTAACAGCCTTATAGTGACGTCACACCATTTATGAATCCACTCTCATTTTGCCAAGTCCACTGAATAATAAAGTAAATGTTCGTAATGCTTTTCTATTAGCGAGACGCATTGATTTTTAAAAGTAAACTACGACGGAATTCCATCTATTTCTGCATCAAATTTTAACAAAAAATACTTTCCTTTATGGGAAAACCGAATAATATATTACTTTGAGAATGAGGTAAATAATAAAAGCATCTGGTTCTCTATCCTTCATAAGAAAGTATATACTTCGAGTAAATTTATATTTGAAATGTTTACTTTTCATATAAAGACTGACTTGTTGGAAAGTGCTCGAGAATATTTTATTCCATTACTAGTAAAATGTATGCTTTCGAAAATATCCTTCTTCTTCTTTTGTAACTTACAAAATGGGACAAGCAGTCTTATTTTCTTCCCAGTCGTAACATTATACTCTACGAAACAGATGTTCATGAAATTTTAAAAAGATTCATTTTCTGAAACAGTTTGAAAAGCTATGTGAATCGAGTACCAAGGAGATTAAATAGTTGTCTAACATATTAGCTTACTCAAACATACCTCTTACGACGTTTAAGAATTTTTTAGGTATAGTCATATCCGGTTACTGACGTTCAAGTATATGTTTGACATAGTTTTTAAAAATCAATGCAACTTTTATCTTAATGATCTTAAAAATATATCGATGTTACTTTTTTTCATTTATTTTTTTAGACCTAAAGTACTTCAGAGTTTTCTTAAGAGGTATATAATTAGAATAGTCTGTATTTTTGTTTTTAATTAAAATTTTTTTACGAAATTTTTAGGTATAAATGTATGTACATAATACAGGGTGTCCATAATTAAACTTCCCTACTTCAAAATTGTCTGCAGTCGAAACTATTGTTCAGAAAGTTATGAAATTTTGTGTAGGACATATTGAAGGGATGGGAATTTGTTTGAGCGAATAAAAAAAATCAGTTCAAAATTTCACCACCAGAGGGCGTTTTTTTTAAGAATTACACATTTAGCCACCATTTACTATAGTTAAAAAATTTATTACAACAAGACATATTCAACATGACGGCCATCATTTTCAGCTACCATTTGAAATCATAAGATAGCATGTTCTACAGTTGACTGCAGGCAATGCTAAGAACAGGGAAATGCAAAGAACCGGGGAAATGCCAAGAACATGTCGTGAAATGCTGTCTTTCAGATCAGGTATAGTTCTTGGTTTATCAAAACTGACTAGATGTTTCACATGCCCCAAAATCCAAAAGTCGCATGAGTTGAGGTCTGAGAATCAGGGAGTCCCCACATTTGGAAAGTGGCAGCTGATGACACGTTTTTCTCAAAAGTGATTTTTGAGAACGTTCTTAACACGAAGGCTAATGTGTGGAGGAACTTCATCTTGCATAAAAATTGTGCGTGAAAGGCACTGACGTGATTGCAGATCCGGAACAATTTTATTCAGTAACAAGGATGCATATCGCTCCCAGGTGACGGAGCATGTTACTGGACGTTTAGGACTTGAATTCCTCGGAGAAATACGGGCCTAGAATAAAAAATGCAGAAAAGCCACACCACTCGGTTACTTTCGGTGAATGCACTGGAACATCTAAGATTCAACGCTGATTTTCTGGTTCCCAAATTCGGCAGTTGTGAGTATTCACCGAACCGCCCAAATAAAAATGTGCTTCATCTGTCCAGCGGATATTCAAAGACTATTCTGCATCAACCTCAAAGCGAGCAAGAAACTGAAGTGAGAACCACTGTCGAGTCTCGAAATCCTGTGTAAGCAACCTCTGCACAAATTGAAGCTTGTACGGATAATACCGGAGGATATTCCGCATGACATTCTGGACAGTTGAACGGGGCAGATCCCATGCTTCTGCCACATGACAGACACTGGTACTAGCCTGCTTGTTGGAAGCTTTGTCCTCTTCCACCTGAAGCGCAACCTTCTCTACACCTGCGGAAACAGGATTCCTTCCTCTTCCAGACCGAATGTTAAAAGAACCAGTTTCTTCAAATTTGGCCACCATTAATCGAAGACCTTTGACAGTCAATGGTCCTTTTCGTATCCCCTTCAAACTCGGAAATTTTCGTAGAGCAATTAGTGCTGAATTGTTGTTTTGGTAAAACAATTTTACTAACAAAGCTCGATCTGGTAAAAGTAACGATGACATTCTGATTAGCAATAGCAAGAACGCTGAAAAAAAAAATCTCCATGAAAGTTTCTAGGTGTTATAAAAGCTTCTGCTCTACATCGACAAAAATTAATTTGCATATTTGTTTCTTCTTAGTTAAAATCTTTTGTCCGAAAATTAGTTATCGAACAAGTTTCCGATCGACTTTGCAATCAGTTCAAAGATTGTAAAATTTAATGAGTATGATTTATTGTGTTAGAGGGACCTATGGATAAAAAGGTGGTGAAATTTTAAGTAAAGAACCAGTCTTAAATGTGTAATTCATCAGAAAACGCCCTCTGGTGGTGAAATTTTAAACTAATTTTTTTATTCACTCAAACAAATTTCTATCCCTTCAATATGTCCTACACAAACTTTCTGAAGAATAGTTTCGACTTTAGACAACTTTAAAGTAGGAAAGTTTAATTATGGACACCCTGTATATACTAATAATATATATGTTGTTTAGAAATGACAAAATAAATATGTACGATTCTTCAATAAATTATACACTGATATCGTCGTGCCGAATTTAATTGTTGCCATCACTCTTTTAACTTCTAGAGACTGTACAAAAAGCTCTGTCCAGTCTTAAACCAGGGAAGAAAATACAAACAAATCTATCTGAAGAAGCATAAAGAAGGAAGGAAAACCAAGCAATCGCACGTAAAGGCAGTTAAATTTTCGAGTTGCGTTGAATTCTGAAGATTCTAGCAATGAAACATGGATAGAGATTATAAACTGGTTCTTACGAAAATTTTAGACGACCTAGTCAGTCATCAATAAGAACGCTAAATACTTAACGCTACTAATGTACTTTAAACAGGCCTTAACGTTTTAAACTTTCACGGAGCTCTTTGGTCCATGAGCTAATAGCGTTTCTGATTTTTCAGGGATTCCATTTTGTATTTACTAATAAATTAGAAAAAAAACGATTTTTTTATTTTTCCTTTAATGTAATTCAATCAAGCGGGTCCTTCCGACCTAGGAGTGATAAATTTTGCAACTGAAAAAGGTGAAATGTAAGTTTTAAAATCAAAAAAATTTCATTTATTGTACCAACAAACTTCGTTTAAAATACGTAGAATGGGCACAGAAGAAAGGATAAAAATAATGCCTTATAACGAGCATAATTTATTAACATTATCCCAAAACAGTTTTTCGGTGAAAATCACTTTTTGATGTCCCTAACTTTTTATGTCTGATAAAACATAAGAATGCCATAAAACTGCAAAGGAAAAAAATCAGGACCGCCAATTCGTGTTGTACAAGTACCCTTTGGTTTTTTAGTTGCGCCTCGGCTGTTATTAAATAACCATTGTGATCAGAATGGTTAATGACGGTGATTATTAATTTAAATTCCTTTTTTATCCCCACAGATTTCTATCACAAGATTTCATCATGTGCATATTATTAATGGAATAGCTGATTGAAATAGTTGGAATCTGTAAAGTAATGACTTGTTTATGTTTAGGAGTAAAGGACTGTGTTTATGAAGCAATTTGTAGATTTTTGACAATTAATTGGGTTTTATTTATATTAATACTCTACTTAACACTTCTAGCCATTACAGGGCTCAGTGTTGAGAGTCAGACCAAGCCCAAAACGAAATGAACTATTCATTAAAGATTCCTAATAAATTTCGTCTAAAAATTCATATGCTTTGAGAACTTGGCATGAAGTCAAATACCGATTCTCGAGCGCAAAAGATCGCTATATACACCCGTACCACGTGATTTATTTCAGTATGTCCAAACAAACTCTGTTGTGGTTTCTTTTCTTCCATAACCTGAACATATCTGTTCTTGTTTCGGCTATGCAAGAATAGTTTTAACAACTGCTCTTTAGTCCACGTACTATCAGATCGGATATAACGCCTGTGCATTCGTGCGAGTTATTTCGCTATTAGCGACTGTTACGCATGCATATAGATTATCTGTCAACTTAATTGTCCCTAAATTTTAAAAAATAACTTTGTTTTTCCTTATCTCTGCTGGAAGGATGAGATAAAATTATCAGCCAAACATACTACTAGAATTTCGGTTAAAGAGATAATTTATACCAAAACTTCCAACGAACTAAAAAAGAAAATTAAGTATCGCAACAAGTGCTCTCTTAATGTTTTTAGCTTGCTGTTGTAGCGGCACGTGATAACTTTTGGGGCAATCACTAGCAACAGGGGATTCAAAAAAACATCTGTCGGCTTGAAGAAAACATCAGTGAAACCTCCATTGAATTCTAACATCCTTTAGGTTGGAGCTATAAGCCCTGCGTATCTGATCTTTATCGAAGGCTTGGGAAATATCTGTGTGTTACACAGCATTAACACAGTCGAGCTATCGGCGAGTCGAATCGCGGAGGGCGAATAGGTAAACAGTGTGCTCGCCGTTTCTCCTCGCCAATCGTGGCGCTCGCTTCGGGAGTGGTTTTCTGGCACGAGTCAAAGGGGCGAATGGTACCGTGGGGGGTCAAGGGGAGAATGGCGACGGGAAGTTGCAACGGGAAGTCTTATTCACAGCAAGAGGCGCGAATGTGAGAAAGGTCACTCGCGTCGATGCAGGAACGTGACAAATGTCTCGCGAATGTCTTGCGGGTGGCGCAAGCGCGAACGTGTAAATGCGGCATTAGAGCTGGCAACCACCTTGAGGACTCATAAAGCTGTCACTTGGTGGCCGTTATTCAGAGATTTGACACTACAGGTAACATAAGTACTCACTTAAAGACCTATCGGACAGATACAAAACGCGGCCTGTCATTGGGAGTTAATCCCCCGCTCCCATCCCGGAAACAAGCGTTTTCACAGAACCCCCCCCCCCCCCACACACACACACAGACGGACACACATCGCTGAAAAGGAATTCTCAGCAGGATATGTATCCATACTCTCTTTTTTTTGAGAAAGAGAGAGAGTCCCTGTAAGATCCGGAGAAGAAGTGGCCACACGAGCTCTAACTCCTGAAACTAAACTAGTTGAAAGGAGAAGGCGCTGTTGAAGTTTTTTTGTAAACCGACGTCTCGTTCAGCTGTAATTTGATCAAATAAGTATCAACTCTGTTAAGTTTTGGTTCAATATTAAATTTGTTAAGTTTTAGTAAAATTTTGTCATGTTTTGTTGGTCATCGGAAGCCACTCAGACATTGCTTATAATTTGCAACGAAATCCATCGGCGATGTTCCTCATCCACTTGCCAGACGTTGCCCCACTGTACAATGTTGACATAAGATTTTGCAAAGACTTATACAAACAGATAATAATCGTCGATATTTTTTTAAAATTTTTTTCTTCATCTGTCAGATTTTTTGACAACTTCTACATTTATGACTAGGGAAATATTCACAAAGAAATACTACTTCATGTTCTGAAACGTTCGGCTTGTATTTAGGGGTCAAAATCTGTTATTTATTTGTAAATAACCATTAGCATAACGCTACTATGCAAAACAATTATATATTTTCATCTATCTATAAACGCCTAAAATTAAAAGAAAAGCTATTTAGATATATCAGAGGTTAGATAGATTCATGCACAATCAGTCGCCAGAGGTAAGATATGACTGTAAATAAAAAAATTGTTATTAATCAACCATTGATAGTTTATAGGGATAAATTACTGATAAATACATTATATTATGGTTGAATGCATTCATTAGTGAATAACACGCTCTGAATAGTAGTTAAAAATTAAGTTAAGAAGGATTTAAAATTGTTTACTATCTATATAAATGCAAATTTATACAAATTTAAATTAATGTGTATTAGAAGGGATCCCTTCATACGTAGTTAATATGCATAAAACTATAGAACTACACAGTTTCGGGTGTATTATAATATAAATAAACTCTTTTCCTTGTACAGGTATGAGTTATATAGATAGAGATAGAGGTCTATCAATTCGATTACAGTAGTTCTATAAACAGACTAGTAGATAGGCGCTGGTAGATAGGTGAGTACCCGGATCTATGTATACTTGATCAATATGTTGGTGGATGCAATAACGCGAAGATTGTATTAGTCATTTACTGGGGAGTGCAGGGATGGCACATGGATTTTAGGCAATGTTCAAATATATATATATATATATATGAATGTATGTATGTATATGTATATATATGTATGTATGTATGTATACACACATACATACATACATACATATATATATATATATATATATATATATATATATATATATATATATATATACTAGAAGGTAACCCGTCATTTTGACGTCATAATACTAATAATGACGTCACAATGGAAAAAGTATATGAAAGTTAAAAAATATCCCGAATTATCTAACAATATTGCATTTAATCCACACCTTGTAAATGCAAACCCTTTCATTATTTTTATTTATTTAGTTTTTCATGCGATTGGAGTAGTAGACTGCCATCCAGTTTTTTACAGCTCACTACGCGATATGAATACTTGAGCTACTTGATTCATTCACATTCAAGTTTGTTTACTTTCAGAATTCATCGCAAAAGTAAACAGATTTTTAAAAACTGTTAAATATACAGCTAAAATCATCCAATTTTTTTTTAGTTCTGAATGATTTATAGAAAAATAGGCTGAACAAACGTGATTTGATGGAGAAGATATTAGTTTTTAGGTAAGAAAAATTTCTGATCCACATCTGAAAATGAAATTAAGCCTAACCGGCTGTTTGTTTACTGAGGGCTTCAATCGAAAGATGAGTACAGCCCGGAAGTGTTATACAGAGACAAGGGCTATTATATATATAATATATAATATATATATATATATATATATATATATATTTTTTTTGTTTCATATTAAGTAATTTACATTTGTAAACTATATATATATATATATATATATATATATATATGTATGTATGTATGTATGTATGTCATTCTTGCCATTTTAAGCCATTTGTTTATTTATTATTCTTCTCCTCCCTCAAATGATACACAAGGTTGTAATAAAATCTTTTCAAAACACTTTCAGCTGTACGGGGGGAAAAAGGTTTTCCTCGGAGCGTAAAACGCAATCACAAGTTTCCATTAATACCCTCTGAAACTGTTTTGCTCCAATCTATAGGACACGACTCGCACAGTCCGGTCACGTCCGCATTAATTTACAGCCTCTCCTTTTATCGGCGAAAAATAGCAGCCGTAAATAAGCAAGGATCTGAAAAACTCTCCCGGGACCTGGGCCAGTTACACATTCGCAGACGCTGTTACGAGGGTAACGAGCTGCGAGAAGAAAAATGCTAATTTTTGTCCCTTAATTTCTCTCTTACTTCTTCAGCAATCCGTTTTAAGATGTAGATCCGTTTTATGACGAAACATAGAAAATGTCGAATGAATTAAATGAAATAGATACATTTCCTTTCATACGTTGGAGTAATGAGGTAGACATATTTTTAGACATGCTCATACACATGCACAGACATTTATATATATATATATATATATATATATATATATTATATATATACTCGTATATATATATATATATATACAGTCGAACCTCCAAATATCGAACTTCCCTATATCGAAATTTTCTATATATCGAACTCTTAGCAAATCTCCATGTTCATTACATAGAAAAACTGTTTCTATATATCGAAATAATCTCTATATATCGAAATTTTTTTCACGACATATTGGGAGATTTTATTCCACTTTAGAATAAAATCTCCCAAGTTTTGGCGTTTGAAACAATACTTCGTGGACTTCAATTCGCGGAAAACGTCCCTGATGAAGTTTTTAACGGACAGAATAAATGCGAGCATTTCTTTGATGAACATTCCGCAAAACTGGCTGTTCGGCAAGATATTCGTAGTTTCTTTTAAAGAATGTAACTGTGATCACTGTAACCATTAACTGGATTATTGTTTTTTTAAAGGTATATAGTACTCAATGAATCTTTCACATTAATTTATTTTTTAGTTATTAACTTTCATTTAATGTGATTCGCATATAAATTGGAAATGGAGTTTCGTATGCGAAAATTAGCTTTCATTTTAATGTTTTGGGAGAATTATGATAAAACTAAGATCAATTCTATATATCGAAATTTCTATATATCGAATTTTTTTCTGGCATTTTGCTACTTCGATATATGGAGGTTCGACTGTATATATGTATATATATATATATATATATATATATATATATATATATATATATATATATATATATATATATATACATATATATATGTAATTATATATATATATATTTGCATATATATATATGTGTGTGTGTGTGTGTGTGCGTGTCTGAGTGATATGAAAAAAATTTTATGAGATCTTTTATATTTTTTAATACAAAATCCATGAATACTGCTTACAACAGAGCATACTTTTCATGTGTGTTAACGGAATGTCCGTGGATCAAATTTTATCGTTATCAGCGATCACGGTAGTTAACACAGTTGCGTAAGTGAAGTAAGACTACGTTTTTACTTTAATTATACTTTCTTTTTATCGTTTTCTAGGTCATTTTATTTTATTCCGTAATGGTTAGAGAAATCTTTTACTTAGCATAAAACTATAAAATACTGTATAATGAACATGAATTACGTAAAAAAACCAAGAGCAGACTGAAAATATTTACCTAACCCAGAGAAAATGGATGCAAGGAAAGATAATAATAATAATGTAATCTGGTAGTAACTGGCTAGTTCAATTTTTAAATAATGATACAAACGTGACTTATCTGTACGTCATCCAATCTGCCACTGCAAATTATTGCGATATTCACAGTAAATATGATACTTTTCCATAAGTGGAGAAAGATTTCTTTTTTACTAGCCTTGAAATTTAATTCAGTCATTTTCCAGGTAAATGTATTATGTAGCAACAAGGCGCTGACTCAAAATATTTACCAATCACAATGGAAATGAATGTTTTAGAAACGCATTAATAATGGAATCAGTTCCTGGCTAGTTTAATTTTTAAAATAATGATACTAACTCAATTTGTCTGTATGTCATCCAATTTGCTACAGCGCATTATTGTGTTACTCCTACTAAATGACACATTTTCGTTAGTGGAGTGAAACTTCACTAGCCTTGTAATTTAATTGAGTCATTTTCTACATCATTGTATTATTTTTCCCTTATCGATCATCAGCAAAGTTACACTAATCGTGTACTTAGCATAAATGTTACTAAATTGTGTAATATTCATCCACAATACGTGTAAACTAAGAACGGGAGAGAAATATATTTACTGAACGAAATAAAAATGATTCCGAGAAAACGTAATCGCAAAGTAATTAAATAATCTCCTTTTGGATTGTCTTTTAAATAACGATTCTCACATGATTTATCTGAACTTCATCCATATGTAATTTGTTGGCGCACATTATAAACACTCGCGTGTTCTCTGTTACTGATTCATGGGAAGAATCACTAGTAACCCCATTGAATCTGACGTCTAATAACGACCGTTTGTTCTCATTTGGCAAACATCCAGCGGATAATTCATAATTTGTAGGAAGCACAAGAAAAATTAATGGAGTTTATTATTTTTTTTAAATCAATAAGATTTTACTGAAAATTTGAATATTTTAAAGGAATTGATTTAAATGTATATGTATATATATATATATATATATATATATATATATATATATATATATATATATATATATATATATATATATATATATATGTATATATATATATATATATATATATATACATATATATATATATATATATATATATGTATATATATATATATGTATATATATACATATATATATACACACATATATATATATATATATATATATATATATATATATATATATATATATATATATATGTATATATATATATATATATACATATATATATATATACATATATATATACATATATATATATATATATATATATATATATATATATATATGTATATATATATATATATACATATATATATATATATATAATATATATATATATATATATATATATATATATATATATATATATATATATATATACATATATATATATATATATATATATATATATATATATATATATATATATATATATATATATATATATATATATATATATATGAATTCATATATACAGGGATTTTTTTCTGGGGATACGCGCGGATACGGCGTAACCCCACCGTATATTTTTAAGTATTATTTTGGCTTAACATAATCGAAATTCTATGAAACCTACGAATCAATTGTTAATATGTAATAAAATTGTTAATATGAAGTATTTTTTTAATTTCGAGTATTTTGTTCCCCTGTGATCTGACGTGTAAAAACACGGTACCAAAAACACGCACCTTTATTTCAGAAAACACCATAGACCCACCTATTTTTTTAGGAAAAAAGCACTATATATCCATATCTACACACACATATATATATATATATATATATATATACAGAGAGAGAGAGAGATATGTATGACATATAAATATTATATATGATCTTTTATATCAAAATTTCTTTCGCGTGTTTTTCTTAAGCAATTCAGGCAGCGTACTGTAATTTTATATACTTCCATAACACAAAATCTGAGAACTCAAAGTATTTCTTAGATCAATAGTTTGGATTTCTCGCTATAAATTTATTGTAAGGGATTTCATAATGTCTTCAATATTCGGTGATATCTGAGCGTAAGCGTTATTAGGGTGTTAAAATACTTATGCCAGCACATTTACTGTGCCCTGGTCACTCAGCAATCTCGGACGAGTGGTAGGTTATACTTTTGCTTGATTAAATGTAAAGTTCGGGTACCTCGATTTCTATGTACTTTCTATCGTCTGAGCCTACAATGTCTCCTTTCTGCTATAAAATACGTAATAAGGTATTTAAGATCATTTGGGAAAAAATTGCCAGGAATTGCAAAGTTATATATATATATATATATATATATATATATATATATATATATATATATATATATATATATATATATATATATATATATACATATATATATACATATATATATATATACATATATATATATATATATATATATATATATATATATATATATATAACGACAAAATTATTTAGCTAAATGCATTCAAGAAAGGTGTCACATGACTGTAATTTTCAAATAAAATTAAAATATTTTTAACAGGACGAATTATCCATTGAATTATATTTAATATAATTATATTTAATTGAATATAATTATTCAATTATAGTTCTTTCTAGCTTCTTCAGCGTTTTGAACGGTAAAGTTAATTGAATAAAACAAGGGTCAGTATTTCAAAAGCCCTTAGAAATAGACTGGAAGGCCAGATTTGGTATTCGCTGTTATTTGGCCAACACTGGTATAAAAGAGAAAAATATCTGCAATCTATTGGGTTGCAAAAATAAAACACCAATTTTTACCAACGGTAAACCACTGAATCAGACCTTAAGACCTAAAGGACCCCAAGGGAAGGGATAATACAGATTCCTGCGTTTAATCTCTACATGTCATCAACATACTTCCAATTTCTTGATTGGACAGACCGCGAATCCAGCCTTTAAGTTTCTGCTTTCTGTATAGATATTCTATTTTATGGTACTAAAATTTCAGCCCGAATATGTCATGGGTCAAGGATTAATGCCCTTCATTATTTCTTAGTTGCTAGCAAAGTACGGCAAGCAGTATTTTCAGAGACAGATCTCCCGAAATTATACGCAAAGCAGAATAAAGTTAGCTAAAATTATTAAACGTAGCAAGAAACTGCACACTGTTCAATCGTTCATATGCGAAGCTAATTGCAAATAATTTTTAAAAAGCATCAGTGTAGTCGGGTAGTTAAGAAAAAAAATTTTAAAACGCATTTGGATTAAAGACCTTTTCGGAGCTCACTAACTGTGACCTCCATTGTGGTTTGAGGAAAGATAGATACATGTTTTCATTCTTTCTAAAATATGCATCATAAATTTCATTTGTCGCATTTCCGTATATATTATCTTTTTCAGAAAGAAGCTTACAAAAAGCTTTAAAAAACATTATTTTTTTTTTTGCCTTACAGTTAACGTTTGAGGGGAAGGGGGAAATATCCCAACTTTTGTGAGTGGCGATGATTAATGAAATCTCCCTTTTAAAGAGGATAGTTTGCTCTGAACTGAGATCATAAAGTAGAATAAAACTGTTGGGCAACGTTCGGGCTTAAATGAGGTTTTAAAGCCTCCTTTTAAAGTAGGACGAAATAAAGTATTTAACAATGAATTTCATGAGGTCCTCTTTATATTAAGGTCTTTTTAATTTCAGTGTTTTAAAAATAATTTACGTGTTGAAGAATATTTTGTGTTTTTTTCTCGTTAGTCGTAAATCTGTATATTCTAAAAATTAATTCGCACATTCAATTTATCGGTTAAATTTTGATCACTGAAAAAAAGGAAATAAATGTTTTCTTTTAAGCTTATGACTGGGATTTGACCATGTGTAGAATAAACAGATATGTCGTATTCATAAATTATCCTAGTGTACTTCAAAGGCGGCTTCAGAGGGGGGAGGGGTAGTAGGGGCAATTGCCTCCCCCCCCCCCCCTAAAAAATACCTGGCGAATTTTTTTTTTCTTTACATTGCCTAAAATTATATAATCCTAGACCTAATACTAAATGAGTTTAAATTTAAAATGAGAGGATGTTTATTTTTACTTACACAGATACACACACACACACACACACACATATATATATATATATATATATATATATATATATATATATATATATATATATATATACAGTGGAATCTCGATCTATCGTTTTTCAAGGGACCGATTGAAATGAAAGATAAATGCCGGAAAACGATAGATGCGGAAACTTAACAAAGCAATATGATCGTTGGGACTGGATAAAATGAACGACACATACGGAAAAACGATGGATCCGAAAACGATCGATCGAGATTCCACTATATATATATATATATATATATATATATATATATATATATATATATATATATATATATATATATATATATATATATATATATATATATATATATATATATATATATATATATATATATATATATATATATATATCCCTAAGAGCCAACTTTGTCCCCCTCCCAAATCTCCGGACTGGAGCCACCACTGGTATGCTTGGGACTTGAAAAGGAAGATCTGGAGCAGCCTTTGATGATCATTGATACTTTTTTAGACTTCTTGATACTTCTTTGTTGACTTCTTTAGAGTGTGCGGTGTCATGTACCTAATCTAGCTCTGCTCGGTGACAGGGATCAGCAACAACAACAACAACAACATAAACAGATATTTAGTGAAATACACATCCGATTGGAATTTGAAATAGAATAGAGTGTTTTTCTCCCATAAAAGACAAATTCTCAAATCCGTAATAACTCAATTATATAACAATGTTGCAAGTACATGGAAATAGGAATGGCGCCATTGTATTAAATGAAACTGAACGTTATTAATACTTCTCGCAGAAAAACGTATTTCTGACTGATACGTAAATTTTTATTCCTGGAACGCGTCTGTTGAAAACAATGTTAATTGCGAACTGCAGGTCATAACGTTTTTGCGTTCAACCCAAAATTCCTCCAAGCAATCTTTGTTCCAGAGGACAAAACTGGAAAATTAATATTTCTTCAGTTTAGTCGATTTGCTATAGTTAAACCAGGGGCCTCATCAAATGTAGCAAATTTGGTTCACACTGGCGATTAGTGGTGATATAATTGAAGAATATTTTACTTGTGATTCACAATTTCTGACGACATTGCTGATAACTGACAATCAAAAAGCAAGATGAGAGAAAGGAATCTGAAATTAGCAAAGAAGTGAAAGAAAAAGGGTATTCTGAAGCTGAGGTAAGTGAGATGCACTTGCCTTTTACACCTGTAAAATCGTATTTGAATAAATTAGTTGTAACGAAAACATAGAAATGATCTGCAGGACAATAAACAAGGAAATTTCAACAGCGCACTCCAAAAATATCCCAGCAGATCACACTAACAAACTGTTTTAAAGAAATTGAAGGATGTT
Source organism: Dolomedes plantarius (assembly GCA_907164885.2). Taxonomy (NCBI): domain Eukaryota; kingdom Metazoa; phylum Arthropoda; class Arachnida; order Araneae; family Dolomedidae; genus Dolomedes; species Dolomedes plantarius. Next base: position 79,174,128 of record OU015491.1, on the reverse strand, counting down.
TGGGGCACCAATTTTCGTTTTACTTTTAGACGTTTTTAGGGATTTTTCCTCTAATATTCATTTACATATAAATAACTTTAGAAATAAGAAAATACCCAAAGACTTTGAAATCTTGTCTACTATGAAATTAAGATTTACACATTTTTGATTTTTAGATATATCTGCTAAAGCAATTTTTTTTCTTTTCGTGCACAGAAAAGGTTTTAATGCATTTGTCTTCATGATTTATACAAAAATTATATGCATGAATCTTTCAGCAATTTAAACTTACAAAAATCATTTTTAGAGCAATTTTTTCAACAGGTAAAGTATTTTCAAATTTATTTTTAAAAAATTAAAAATTCCAAACAAAAGTTTAATGGAAATTGGAGAGAAACTCTTTACGATTTTTCGGAGATATATAATTCAAGAGATTTTGGATTATCCTTTTTCAGATGACAAATTATGAAAAATTCCACTTCGAGGTAAATCGATTTAAAATACACATGTGAAGTACGGTACCCACAAAGAAGCCCAATATAACAAACAAATATCTCCTGATCTAATCACTAAAGAAATAGGATGTTTGTAATTTCTCCATCACAAATATCTAACAATATAAAATGTTACAAGCTAAGAAAATGAAAATTTGCTTTTTAATAGAGTATTGTACCCAGGAGAATCTTAAAAACAGAAAACTCTGAATCTTTCAAAACAATTTAGTTACGATGTTAAATAAATTGTATGCACATTTTAACGCAGATAAATGTAGATATTTTAGTTACTATATGAAAGAGAAATATTTTCATGTGATATAAATTCATATAATACATACATTTAAAACATAAAAGGAGTGTAATATATATAGCAGTAGTAAGTAATCCTTTTGTTTGTCGAATTCAGTATGCTACATATATATGCACATACTAGCTGAAAACCCGCGCTTCGCTACGGAGTACATTCAAATTAAATACAACGGTCAACCTATGCAATTTATGCCAAAAAATAAATATATATATTTATAATAAATGCGATGATCAATGTATACAATTGATGTAAAATATATATCTATCTATATATATATATTTATAAAAAAATCGTAAGGGATATGCATTTTGTTTTGGATAATATCCAATCGTCTGCTGCATTAGAAAGAGAGAAAAATATTTTTTTTGTCCATTTAGTTGTTACGCACGTGACGATAAATTTATTGAAAGTACCAGAAAAAGAAATCACGTGATCAGCATTTAATAAATTAAATTCTAAAAATTAATCTTTAAAAATTCACCAAAAATCAGGAAATGGAGGTAAGAATTCGAAAAAAATTTCATTTTGAAGGAATTTTTATGATCTTTTTCGTGATATAAATTTTATAACCCTCAATGTATTATTTTAAATGCAAACGTAAAAAAAGTTTAAAAAGCACCTTACAAATTTAATTTTAAAAAATCTAAGAAGAATTTTTGAAAAATCTTTCTTAGTGCACCCCTACACTATTAGAAGAATCGCCATGCAAAATTTCAGCCCTTTAGGTCCAGCGGTTTGGTCTGTGCGATGTATGTCAGTCAGTGAATGAATGAGTCAGTTACGGAACTGTTTTATATATATAGACTAGCTGAAAACCCGCGCTTCGCTACGGAGTACATTCAAATTAAATACAACGGTCAACGTATGCAATTTATGCCAAAAAATAAATATATATATTTATAATAAATGCGATTATCAATGTATACAATTGATGTAAAATATATATCTATCTCTATATATATATATTTATAAAAAAATCGTAAGGGATATGCATTTTTTTTATAATATCCAATCGTCTGCTGCATTAGAAAGAGAAAAAATTATTTTTTTTGTCTATTTAGTTGTTACGCACGTGACGATAAATTTATTGAAAGCACCAGAAAAAGAAATGACGTGATCAGCATTTAATAAATTAAATTCTAAAAATTAATCTTTAAAAATTCACCAAAAATCAGGAAATGGAGGTAAGAATTCGAAAAAAATTTCATTTTGAAGGAATTTTTATGATCTTTCTCGTGATATAAATTTTATAACCCTCAATGTATTATTTTAAATTCAAACGTAAAAAAAGTTTAAAAAACACCTTACAAATTTAATTTTAAAAAATCTAAGAAGAATTTTTGAAAAATCTTTCTTAGTGCATCCCTACACTATTAGAAGAATCGCCATGCAAAATTTCAGCCCTTTAGGTCCAGCGGTTTGGTCTGCGCGTTGTATGTCAGTCAGTGAATGAATGAGTCAGTTACGGAACTGTTTTATATATATAGATTAATATGATTTTTCATTTTTCTAATTTTTTCTAATAACCTTTAGCATACGGGGCCCGTTTTTCCAATTCCATCTTTTGAACAGAAAATGCAATACCGCCTTTGTAAGAACGGCCATCAAGAGGGTTTTATATATATCTATATATTCATTCTTGTGTCTGTATATTTGGGATACATGCTATCCCGACCCATAAAGAAAAGGTTAATCTTAAAAAGTAGTATAATGTAGTTTAAAATCAACCAAAATTATATTCAAAAATACTCATCACAAGTAGTTTTTTAACTGGCTCATTTGGTTGCATTTATAAAGATTAGAGAGGAATTTACTTTGTCCTCAAATGCCAACGCTATGCAGTGTAGGTTAGATTTCCTTGATACTTTATTCGAACTTTTGTTTTTCTCTTGTCGAATAATAACATATAAATGACCATCATATTGCATCATTTTATATTATAAAAATAATTATGTACTACATACGATTAAACTTGAGCGTTTAATCAGAACAGTAAAATTTTAGTCAGCGTTATAAGGTATTACTTTTCTTATAAATAAATTGTTATGAAAATTGAAATACTGCTGATTGAATTAGTTTACTATATGAATAATTCCTTGTATATCAGTTACGCTATGCATATTTTATAAATTCCTTTTTGATAATTAGAAAATTTAAATCTCTCAAAATTAAAATGGGTTTAGAGATATAGAACAAGTGATTTAATTGATTTCTAGCATTCTCTTTTTTTTCTTCCAGGTTAAAGGGATGGTGGACATTTCAAAGCAATTTTTGAAAATTTTACCTCATAGATATGAAATTTTGCATAGATATTCATTAAAATATAACTATATCAAACACCTTATAAAATTTTATAAATATTTTTTTAAAAATTATATTTTAAAAATTGGAATATTTATTATGTTTTTTAAAATTCTCCTTGCGATCAAATTTTTAACTTCCCCTTAATTTGCATTTATACTGCTTACAAATACATTTTGAACAGAGTTATGCATTATTTTGTGCTGTTGAATAGCTAATTTTTAGGAAATATTTTTATGCTTGTACTCTGAATTTTCGTAAAATTTTTGTACTTTTCTACAATTAAGTTAAACTTCGATAATCTTAACGATGTCGAAACCTAAAATGGATACATAACTGTATTTTAATGTATAAGTGGAATCTTTATTACAAATTTTATAAAATTTCGTCAAACATTATGACGCAAGGAGCATTTCAACGACTTGCACGTTTTCATTTTATTTTTCGTTACATATTTTAAATGCATTCTATTCCAGTATCTACATATTTTTAAAATATCAACACCCCCGAAAACAAATTCCAATTTTTTTTCCATTTTGGGTAATTTGAATGTCCACCATCCCCTTAAAAGATTTTTCCGCGTACATGCAAACCCTAACTCCATTTCACACTGCAATATTTTCTTTTCCCGTGCATGTAAAATATCACAATCGGATAAATCGATTTTTCCATTACAATATTCGACTATATCCTGGCCGTCCATTCGTTAAACCCATTAATACACCATTAATTTATCTACGTTGTGATCAATGAATGATTAAAAATAACGTCCACGACTCCTCAATATGCCGCTGCTTCTGGAGCATCAGATTCGAAGTTTATTCTTACGGATTTAATTAAAACGCAAACGGATATGCGACAGAAACTACCCCTCTTTTTGAAGGGTGCAAGACATTGAATCCTGAATCAATATTATAACTCTTAGATACTCAAGATGAGGTATTACGTAAAATATTGATTTGGTTTCAGAGGCAATCGACATGAGGTATCGAATGATGAATAGAATAGTGCTCTCTCTCCAGAACTCGGAATGCAATGAATTATGCAAACACATTCAAAGGCTTGAAAGATGGTTGAGTTCTCTATGAAATGCAATTATTATCGGGGCCAAATGCATTTCTAAATAGAGAGGGGACCTTGATCTTGTTACATGAAAAATTTAATCATGGGACGTATGCGAAATGACAGGTATTTAATTTTGTGCAAAATAAAAAATTCGAAATTTACTAAAAGTTTTATTAATCTTCAAAAGATTAATAAAACTTTTGAAGGTATAATTAGGGTGAAAGTGCTTCAAAATTGCTGAAAATCTGCGAAAATTAAAAAAGTAATAAAGTATTTCTGAACTGCTTATTAATATGTTATATTTTATTGGCATAAAACTGATGAAAAGATAATCATACTAATGCATTTCTGAACTGCTTATTAAATGTAAGATTATACTGGTATAAAATTGCTGAAAATCTACGAAAATTAAAAAATTATAATGCTAACGTATATTTGAACTGTTTATTAATGTGTTAGATTATATTGGTATAATCTAATCTGATCTAGTTTATTGGTATAATCTATAAAATTACTGAAAAGATAATCATAGAAACGCATTTCTGAACTGCTTATTAAATGCAAGATTATAATGGTGTAAAATTGCTGAAAATCTACGAAAATTGAAAAATTATAATAATAACGTACTTTTGAACTGTTTATTAATGTGTTAGATTTTATTGGTATAAAATTGCTGAAAATCTGTGTATATTAAAAAAATGGGTATTTCTGAACTACTTATTAATTTATAAGATTGTGATGGTATAAAATTTCTGAAAAGATAATCATAGTAACGCATTTCTGAACTGCTTATTAAATGTAAGATTATAATGGTATAAAATTGCTGAAAATCTACGAAAATTAAAAAATTATAATAATAACGTATATTTGAACTGCTTACTAATGTGCTAGATTATATTAGTAGTATAAAACTGCTGAAAATCTGCGCATATTAAACAATAATAATAATAATAATAATAAGGTATTTCTGAACTGCTTATTAATTTAAAAGATTATAATGGTATAAAATTGCTGAAAATGGGAAAATTAAAAGATAATAATACTAACGCATTTCTGAACTGCTTATTAAATGTAAGATTATAATGGTTTAAAATTTCTAAAAATCTGCGAAAATTAAATAATGATAATAATAAAAATGATAGCATATTTCTGGACTGCTTATTGAATGTAAGATTATAATGGTATAAAATTGATGAAAATCAGCGATAATCAAAAAATAATAATAACGTATTTCTGAACTGCTTTTTAATATATATATAAGAATATAATGATGTAAAATTACTAAAAATCTGCGAAAATTAAAAGAGTAATAATAACGTATTTCTGTACTGCTTATTAATATATAAGATTATAATGCTATAAAATTGTTGAAAATCTGCGAAAATTAAAAGAATAATAATAAAGTATATCTGTACTGCTTATTAATATATAAGATTTTAATGGTATAAAATTGCTAAAAATCTGTGAAAATTAAATGATAATATTAATAACGTATTTATGGACTGCTTATTGAATATAAGGTTACAATGGTATAAAATTGCTAAAAATATTTGAAAATTAAAAGAATAGTAATAACGTATTTCTGAACTGCTTATTAATATATAATAATATAATGGTATAAAAATTCTGAAAATTTACGAAAACTAAAAAAAATAACAAAAACGTATTTTTGAACTGATTTTTAATATAAAAGATTATAATGGTATAAAATTGCTGGAAATCTGGGAGGATTAAAAGATAATAATAATAACATATTTCTGAACTGATTTTTAATACATATGATTAAAATGGTATGAAATTGTTGAAAATCTGCGAAAATTAAAAATTTACAATAATAACTTGATTCTGAACTGCCTGTCAATATATAAAATTACTAGCTGAAAACCCGCACTTCGCTACGGAGTACATTCAAAGTAAAAACATCGGTCAATGTATGCAATTAATGCCAATATATATATAATAAATACGACGATCAATGTATATAATTGATGTAAAATATATATATATTTATAAAAAAATCGTAAGGGATATTTTTATAGACAAAATAATGTAGAAGAAGATATTCAAATTAAATCTAATATAAAGAATACTAAAGAATATAGTACAGTTAATATAGTACAGTTTCTAGAACATTTCTTTTACTGTATTTTAATATTTTTTTGGATAATGTCCAATCGTCTGCCGCATTAGCAAGAAAAAAAAATTATTTTTTGTCTACTTAGTTTTTATGCACGTGACGATAAATTTATTTAAAGTACCAGAAAAAGAAGTCACGTGATCAGCATTTAATAAATTAAATTCTAAAAATTAATCTTTAAAAATTCACCAAAAATCAGGAAATGAAGGTAAAGATTCGAAAAAGATTTCATTTTAAAGGAATTTTTATGATCTTTCTCGTGATATAAATTTTATAACCCTCAAATTATTATTTTAAATGCAAACTTAAAAAAAGTAAAAAAAACAGCTTAAAAATTTTATTTAAAAAAATCTAAGAAGAATTTTTCAAAAATCTCTCTTAGTGCACCCCTACACTATAAGAAGAATCGCCATGCAAAATTTCAGCCCTTTAGGTCCAGCGGTTTGGTCTGTACGTTGTATGTCAGTCAGTCAGTGAATGAATGAATGAATGAATGAATGAATGAGTCAGTTACGGAACTGTTTTATATATATAGATAATGATATAAAATTGCTGAACATCTGCGAAAATTAAAAAAAATAATAATTATGTATTTCTTAACTTCTTATTAAATTATAAGAATATTACGGTATGAAACTGACAGAAAATCTGAGAAAATAAATAAATAATAGTTATAACGTATTTTTAACTGCTTATTAATATTATAAAATTATAATGGTATAAAATTGCTAAAAATCTACGAAAATTAAAAAATAATAACATCGTATTTCTGAGCTGCTTATTAAATATATAATTATAATGGTATAAAATTGCTGAAATTCTGCGAAAATTAAAAAATAATAATAACATATTTCTGGACTGCTTCTTAATAATAAAGTACGCATGTCTAGCCTGTAAGGCAAAGAAAGCGCAATCAAAACTCGAAATTTCTGTTCGCCAAATAATAAAGATTTTAAGCAAAAGTAATACAAAATTGAACTAGATTCTGTTGGTCCTATTTCTTTTTTCCTTTTTCTCTGTACGTGAATACGAGTCTCATTTCAAAATATTCGTGAAAGTCACCTTGCGATGTCACAAAAAAAAAACCGAAGATTTTCATACTTCTGGTGAAACGGAAAAAGAAAAAAAACTGAAAATTCTTAAGATACCAATACTTTATCCTTAAATGAGCAATCTCGGGAGAAAAAAATGTGCATAGAAGAAAATTTCAGTTTCGTCACTTAAAATGAAAAATGAAATTCAGAGGTCCCCAAAAAATAAAACTTTTTTCTAACCGTTGTTGTCATTAGTTGAAGCAGGTGATGAAGTAATAAAATTTAAAAATCACTATATCATCTTTTTTTTTTCCCTCCTTCGCCTAAGAACCACTTTTTTCCCCTCTGTGAAAGAAAATGATTAATTAGTTTTTCTTTTTATTAATTACGGTGTTTTACCAAAATGTTGCGAAAAAGGAAGTAAATAATTCATATAGTTGGATTAAGAAATTACATTCTTTTACCATGTTACAGTTTTTTTTTTCTTTGGGGATTTACAGAATATATTATACAGAATTTTTCCCTTATTTTTGTTCTAGATGTGTCCATGTTTTTAAAATTATATTAGTAGAAATGAATCGATCATGGTACTTGATAAGCGAATGACTTTTTTTGTTAAATGTATAATGAAAAACAAGTCTTACTTCACGCATGGACTGAAATGATGAACAGTTTTTAAAATACAGGGTGTCTCAAAAAAACCTTGACACATTTTAAAAAATTATGAAAAAAATACAAGGTAGGAACTGGAAATTAACAGATGGGTTACCGTGTATATTAGAGTTTTTTTTTTCTGTGTCAAAAAAAGTTCGACAGAGGGCGCTAGTTGTCCCGTGAAAGCGAAAGTTGTAAAATGGTTAAAGTTGTAAATCCTTTGACTACAAGACGGTGCACCGCCTCATTAGGGTATGATTGTACGAGACTTTTTAAATGAGGGATTTCCAAGCAGGTGGATTGGACGAGATGGTCCCATCCAATGGTCGCTTCGATCTCCAACTATTACACCTCTTGACTTTTTTCTTTGGGGATTTGTCAAAGACAAAGTTTATTCAACAATAGCGCACAGTCTTAAAGTACTCAAAAATACGCATAATTACTCCAATTTCATGTGCGACGGAATTCATTTTGGAACGCACGTGGGCTGAAATGGATTACAGACACGGAGACTATGCTCAAAAAGCATAGTCTCCGTGCCACAAAAAGAGCACATATTGAAATTTATTGACTATACTAAAAGAACTCTAATATATAAAGTAACATGTATGTGAATTTCTAGTTCCTACCATGAGTACGTTATATATATATATAAATTTTTAAAATGTGTCAAGGTATTTTGAGACACCCTGTATATTTATCAATGTTGCGCTCTTGAAGTGTGATTATATATCGCGTTGCATCATTCCTACGAAACATTTTTTGACAAGAATATTTTTGTTGGCGTGAGTTCAGGCGTTTAGTTGCTAATTGCTTCCTCCTCTGAATTCTATAATACAGTGTTTTCCAACCTATTTTCGAGTCGCAACCCCCTTCAATATTCATCCTGCAACACCCCTCCCCCCCCAGACCCGCTTACATATTTTCTTTAAAAAGGCCTTTTAAGACATAAAGAAAAGCAATAAAATGCATTTTTCATCATTTAACTCCAACCAAAAATTTTAACAAAGATGAAATTTGTAAGAAATTGAGAACATTAGAAAATATTCACCTCTCAGTCAAAGGTGTGTAAAAAGCAATAACAGAACAAAACGTATCCTTAAGAAAAATAATGCCGCCACCATATGGATTCAGAATTGCATAAAATATTAAGTTAAAAATTGATTTAGAATTATATAAAAACATCACTGACTTAACAGTTTCATGATAAAGAAACATTAACAATTTTTTTCGGCGAAATTCCCTAAAAAGTTATTTTAATTGAAGAAAACCGTGGCGAACCCCCAGAAAACACTTCGCGACCCCCTGCGAGAACCTATGCTCTAATATTTATTCCGTAATTTTTTTTTCAAATGAGACCTTCATATTTTCAAATTCAAGTTAAAGTCAATTTACCTACTTCACAACATGCGCTTGAATTTCATTGGCTATGCGGATTTTTTTCTTTTGAAGTTACATAGACCTTTTGCATTTCTCAACAACTTTTCAGAGACTTAAAAAGAAAAAAATTCTGCTTTTAAAAATTTTCTTCTTTTATTTAATTTATAAATGTCTTTAATTGCTAATTCACGAGTTCTTTAAATTATGTTATTTCAGTTTTAAAAGGATTTTGCTTCGCTGTCATTTCAAATTAATGAAATGACAGCAAATTTCCGATGGCTGTTGCTGTTTACGGTTCTCATTTTTTTGTACTTCGATAATATACGTATTGAGTATGTGTACTAGATTTTCAAAATTTTCTTAGAGTGATAGAGGAATATGACATATTCCCAACTTTTTAGGGAGGGACATCAACACAAAATTTCGGTTCATACTGGTACCACCAGTGTGAGATAACTGCCTATTAACATTTTCGAAAGTATTTTATATTTCACTTTTTATTTATTATATAATTAACTATTAACGATAGAGTGAAAACACGTATGAAGTCAAACTGAAGATTTATCACCATTTTATTTTCCTTTATTGCTAAATGATAAATTTGTCAAATCGCAACGAAAATTTGAAGCTAAAAAATCACAGTAAAAAAAACCAAATTAAAGAGTTACGCGTTTCATAAAACATGGAGGGGTAAATATAGATTACATTTTCAAGCAGCATGATTTTTAATAAATAGATATTCTAACAAATATCATAAATCCCTCCTTATATGTATTTTGTGTAAAGTAACTTAATTATATAAAAACATCACTGACTTACAGTTTCATGATAAAGAAACATTAACCATTTTTTTCGGCGAAATTCCCTAAAAAGTTATTTTAATTGAAGAAAACCGTGGCGAACCCCCAGAAAACACTTCGCGACCCCCTGCGAGAACCTATGCTCTAATATTTTTTCCGTAATTTTTTTTTCAAATGAGACCTTCATATTTTCAAATTCAAGTTAAAGTCAATTTACCTACTTCACAACATGCGCTTGAATTTCATTGGCTATGCGGATTTTTTTCTTTTGAAGTTACATAGACCTTTTGCATTTCTCAACAACTTTTCAGAGACTTAAAAAGAAAAAAATTCTGCTTTTAAAATTTTTCTTCTTTTATTTAATTTATAAATGTCTTTAATTGCTAATTCACGAGTTCTTTAAATTATGTTATTTCAGTTTTAAAAGGATTTTGCTTCGCTGTCATTTCAAATTAATGAAATGACAGCAAATTTCCGATGGCTGTTGCTGTTTACGGTTCTCATTTTTTTGTACTTCGATAATATACGTATTGAGTATGTGTACTAGATTTTCAAAATTTTCTTAGAGTGATAGAGGAATATGACATATTCCCAACTTTTTAGGGAGGGACATCAACACAAAATTTCGGTTCATACTGGTACCACCAGTGTGAGATAACTGACTATTAACATTTTCGAAAGTATTTTATATTTCACTTTTTATTTATTATATAATTAACTATTAACGATAGAGTGAAAACACGTATGAAGTCAAACTGAAGATTTATCACCATTTTATTTTCCTTTATTGCTAAATGATAAATTTGTCAAATCGCAACGAAAATTTGAAGCTAAAAAATCACAGTAAAAAAAAACCAAATTAAAGAGTTACATGTTTCATAAAACATGGAGGGGTAAATATAGATTACATTTTCAAGCAGCATGATTTTTAATAAATAGATATTCTAACAAATATCATAAATCCCTCCTTATATGTATTTTGTGTAAAGTAACTTAATTATATAAAAACATCACTGACTTACAGTTTCATGATAAAGAAACATTAACCATTTTTTTCGGCGAAATTCCCTAAAAAGTTATTTTAATTGAAGAAAACCGTGGCGAACCCCCAGAAAACACTTCGCGACCCCCTGCGAGAACCTATGCTCTAATATTTATTCCGTAATTTTTTTTTCAAATGAGACCTTCATATTTTCAAATTCAAGTTAAAGTCAATTTACCTACTTCACAACATGCGCTTGAATTTCATTGGCTATGCGGATTTTTTTCTTTTGAAGTTACATAGACCTTTTGCATTTCTCAACAACTTTTCAGAGACTTAAAAAGAAAAAAATTCTGCTTTTAAAATTTTCTTCTTTTATTTAATTTATAAATGTCTTTAATTGCTAATTCACGAGTTCTTTAAATTGTGTTATTTCAGTTTTAAAAGGATTTTGCTTCGCTGTCATTTCAAATTAATGAAATGACAGCAAATTTCCGATGGCTGTTGCTGTTTACGGTTCTCATTTTTTGTACTTCGATAATATACGTATTGAGTATGTGTACTAGATTTTCAAAATTTTCTTAGAGTGATAGAGGAATATGACATATTCCCAACTTTTTAGGGAGGGACATCAACACAAAATTTCGGTTCATACTGGTACCACCAGTGTGAGATAACTGCCTATTAACATTTTCGAAAGTATTTTATATTTCACTTTTTATTTATTATATAATTAACTATTAACGATAGAGTGAAAACACGTATGAAGTCAAACTGAAGATTTATCACCATTTTATTTTCCTTTATTGCTAAATGATAAATTTGTCAAATCGCAACGAAAATTTGAAGCTAAAAAATCACAGTAAAAAAAACCAAATTAAAGAGTTACATGTTTCATAAAACATGGAGGGGTAAATATAGATTACATTTTCAAGCAGCATGATTTTTAATAAATAGATATTCTAACAAATATCATAAATCCCTCCTTATATGTATTTTGTGTAAAGTAACTTAATTATATAAAAACATCACTGACTTACAGTTTCATGATAAAGAAACATTAACAATTTTTTACGGCGAAATTCCCTAAAAAGTTATTTTAATTGAAGAAAACCGTGGCGAACCCCCAGAAAACACTTCGCGACCCCCTGCGAGAACCTATGCTCTAATAGGTTTAATTTTATCGATTGTTTACTAATTCGATTTTCTTCCGCATGATTTTTCTGGTTTTTTTCATGATTGCTTTTCAAACAACATTTTACTGATGTTTTTATTAAAATCACTAATATGCTATCAGTTTACTACCTCTTTATATATGCAATCTTTCGTAATGTAATTTGTTTTTTAAAAGAAATTAATTATTCTGTTAATATATACGTACTATGAGGATATTGTTGGATTAAATAACATTCATCTTGATTGGAAATTTGTAAATATTTAGAGAGAAAAGCGAAATATTATCGTTTTTTAATAGTTTTAGTTATCTTTGTAATTCTGACGATAGGAATAACTTAATCGTTTTATGTATTTTTTTATACATCCTACCTCAAAAAATATGTTGAAAATTCTTTTTTGTAAGTGTGAAAATTATGGTATAATTATGTAGTTAAGACTGGAAATCATGACATAATTTAACGGTACTGAATTTTTTTCCAATGTTTTATTTCCATTCTTCAAAATTTGCATAATTGTGTTTAAATATGTACTGAAACCCGTTTTTCTATACTCATACATAATAAAGTTCCAATTTCACCTCATAAAAATAGCACGAGTAACATCTGGGCTTATGTACTGTAAGCTTTTATAAAATGATTTAATTTTTGTTATAATTAATATATAAATCAATCAATCTCTCTCTCTCTCTCTATCTATCTATCTATCTATATATATATATATATATATATGCATATGTATAATGTATATATATATATATATATATATATAAAAGAGCTTGTCTGTTTGTTTGTCCGCTATAGAATCTTAGACTGTTTCACCCACCGGGACCAAATTCTGCAAAGTTAATGTTTTGGACCCGAGAAACTTAAATCAGGAAAAACGAAATTTGGGGCTCAATTAGTTTTTTAAAAATTAATTTTTTAATGTTTTTTGTGCACGATAGAGGTGCGTCTACCCCCTGTGGATTCTCCTCGACCAGCTGCTTTAAGAGGGGTGGTTTGAGGATGACGGAGGGGGGGGGCTCAAATTCCAATGCTCGGGAGAAAGAGGGTTGGGAATGACCTTAAAATCAGACGAAGGTCCGCAGGCTCAAAGTTTCTTTCTTTCTTATTGTTTGTATATCATTTCAGTCGAAACGTGCTAAGCGCATTCTGTCTGGCCAGATAAACATGAAGAGCGGGAGTGCAGCCCAGTATTTCTTTTTGGTGGAATGCATGAAATATTTTATATCTATATATCTACCCGGGCAACGCTGGGCAATAATGCTAGTATATATATATAAAGCAAAAACCCAGCACTTTCTCATTCCCTTTTCAACAAGTTCACCAAAAATCATGCATATGCATCAAAGGGGATTGGGATGGCACTAATTTTTGAATGCATATATACATCTAATTATTTATAAGCACTATACATTTCGGATTATATATATGCCCAGCAGCAACTCTTCCGAGGTACGAGGACCCCGCTTTCGAAATACATCCCAACTTTCCCATTACGCCGTATTAATGGACATATAAGTCTTTATTTTGATACATGCTCCAATAAATAAGCCGCTTTATTCTATTAACTGCTCCAGCTTTGATCGTTTCTTTTCTGTCTGGCTTTCGGCCAGATGATAATTAACATCGTAGAGAACAGGCTGCGGGAACACTTAATGCGCATATTGTTAAGCATTGTTCAATCGTGTTTAAAATAAATTATGTCTCCGTTTTTGTGCCTCCGAAGATTTATTTGGGGCGGACAGCTTCTTTTCGTTATTAATTTAATGCAGGTTCTGGATTTTTTTTTATTATCTCTCTGTGAATGTAACATTGAGAGAAAGTGAAGTCATTAGAGATCATGGATTTAAAAATATATTCTTAGACAGTCGTGGAGGAGTTTATTTATATACCTTTGAGTACATATATTCATTTATTTGTATATATATATAGTATGTTTATCTTACGTATTATATATATATATATATATATATATATATATATATATATATATATATATATATATATATAGATAGATAGATAGATAGATAGATAGATATAGATTACAGGTTCCGGACAAAATAATAGGAATACCTGTGAAAGAATACAAATTTTTTATTTATAGGGCGTCGGGCTACCCTTGGCCTTAATTAGAGCTTGCATTCGACGTCGGATTGACATATAAAGGCCTTGCACAAAGTTCAAGAGAATTCGTCCCCAATCTTCGTACAGAGCGGTGTCGAGCTCAGGTGGTATGCATGGAAGAGAAAACAGAGCACGAAATTTGTTCTCTAAAAAACCCAACAAATTCTCAAAGATGTTGAGATTAGGGGAATGAGGACACCTCTTGAGATGTTCCACTTCATCATTATACTCATCTAACCATGTTTGAACACAGCGAGCCGCATGAACAGAAGCATTGTCATCTTGGAGTAAAGGACGTTCTCCAGGAAACAAAGTCTGAAGCATAGGATGAAAATGATGTACTAGAATATTGCGATAATGCTTGCTTGCGATCATCCAACTCAGGTCTAAAAGTGGCCCCAAGCCACGCTAAGATATCGCGCCCCATACCATCACAGAGCCCCTTCCATGCTTCACGGTAGGAACCAGACAGTCAACATGCAATGTTTCTGCATGTGTTCGCCAGACGGACACACGTCCGGTGGTCTGAAATAATGTAAATGAGGATTCGTCAGACCAGCATGACATGTTCCCATTGCTGTTGTGTCCAGTTTTGGTGGTTTAGGCACCCCTGTCGTGGCTTAATAGCATTCCGATGCGACACTAATGGCTTTGGAATAGCCACTCTGCCATAAATGGTCGCAGCACGCAGTTCGCGTTGAATAGTTTTGGTAGATACGGGGTTCTGGAGATCTGTGTTCATCTCGGAGGTTATCTGGGGCACTGAAGTCTTACGTTTTCGGGCTACTATCCTCTTCAACACTCGTCTGTCTCGGTGGTCAACTTCGAGTTTCGAGCACTGTTCTGCTTCGCAGAGGACACCTTTCCCAGGTTTGTGAAGGCTGTCACAGCCCTTGACAGGGTGGCCCTTGAAACACCCACAAGGTTGGTTGTTCTCGACACAGACTCTCCAGCTTGGCGATGTCCAAAAATCATGCCTCTTCGCACGTCGGACAGGTCGGACATAATGGCGCTTTGCTGGGAACAAAATTTTCGCATACAACTGTCACACCGGTAGATACTGTACTGATATCTTCCCTTTAGCTGCCACTAGATGGCAGACTTTTGCGATACGTGGCGGGGTAGTATTGGACGGTCGAAATACGACACATTTCGAAATGGGAGTTTCTATTGTTTTGTGCGGATCCTACACACATATTATATATATATATATATATATATATATATATATATATATATATATATATATATGTATGTATATATATATATATATATATATATATATATATATATGTATATATACATATATATATATGTATATATATGTATATATATATATATATATATATATATATGTATGTATATATATATATATATATATATATATATATATATATATATATATATATATATATATATATATATATATATATGTATATATACATATATATATATGTATATATATATGTATATATACATATATATATATATACAGGTATATATATATATATATATATATATATATATATATATATATATATATATATATATATATATATATATATATATATATGTATATATATATATATATATATATATGTATATATACATATATATATATGTATATATATATGTATATATATATATATATATACATATATACATATATACATATATATATATATATACATATATACATATATATATATATATATATATATATATATATATATATATATATATATATATATATATATATATATATATATATATATATATATATAATTGTGAAGTCACAGTTACCCGCCCTTATTAATACATGGGAAATCCAAAAATTGTTCTGTATATCTCAAAAGTACGTAAGGTGATTTAAAAAGCGTAAAAATGATATATCTGACATTTTCAAGTTTTTATTTACAAAAAGTCTGCTGTTTTGTGCGGATCCTACACACATATTATATATATATATATATATATATATATATATATATATATATATGTATGTATATATATATATATATATATATATATATATATATATATATATATATATATATATGTATGTATATATATATATATATATATATATATATATATATACATATATACATATACATATATATATATGTATATGTGTATGTATATATATATATGTATATGTGTATATATATATATATACATATATACATATACATATATATATATATATATATATATATATATATATATATATATATATATATATATATATATATATATATATATATATATATATATATATATATATATATATATAATTGTGAAGTCACAGTTACCCGCCCTTATTAATACATGGGAAATCCAAAAATTGTTCTGTATATCTCAAAAGTACGTAAGGTGATTTAAAAAGCGTAAAAATGATATATCTGACATTTTCAAGTTTTTATTTACAAAAAGTCTGCTATGTTTCTTTATCTCTTACGATGCTAGCATTTTTCCAGTGAATGAATGTGCTCTGATTTTTTTTCCGTAAGTGATTCACGGATAATCCACTTGCAGATTATCGAAATACAGTGTATATATATTGCATTTTCATTCAGTGATATTTCTTTCCTGGCTACCAGTTACAAGCAAAACTTTTTGCAATTTTTTCAACAACTTCTGTAGCTATAATGTATTTTTTCAATGTTGTGATCTTTGCAAGAAAATGTTTAGAATTGTTTTGTTATTTTTCTTTGAAAATCTGTATATAAGGAACACAGGAATACATGAAAATGGAAAATCTGTAAAACAAATTTTATTTTTCCTAATCTTTAACAAATATAATGTATCAGTCTTTAATAATGAATATACAATATATACATTAATATAGGTAATATAGGTAATTCGATCGCATGCGATTTTGTATAAAGTGCACATTTTTCCAGAAAGAAATTACGTTAGTTTGTTTTTTAATTAAATTACAGATGGTTTTAAGTGTAGTGTTATGTAATTTTTATTGAACCTCAATAAAAAAATAATAAAATTATTATTTTTATTGAGGATAAATTAATAAAAAAAAATATATATATATATTTTTAAATCATGGCATGCATGGAAATTATATGTTACATATTTTTTTTCTAGAAACTATATATTTTTATATGTAGCTTTTTGAATATTGAGTATTTTTCAACCATATGCATATATATTCGTTTACTGTATGATTATTTTCGTAGACACTAAACATTTTTAAGATGTAATTTATCTTCATTGATATATTACAGAGAAACTAACGAGATCTTAAGTTAAACTTTCACCTTACTCAGTACGCTTTCCATTTAAAATGACATTAAACCTTTCTCTTTTTAAATTGTGGTCAATTGATTAATTATCATTATATTGCTTGGTCAAGATCGGCACAAAATTCTAGAAAGAGCAGGTCGTAGTAGATCCTTCAAATATAATATAACAAAAGTAAATATACATTTTAATTAATAGATTACCATTTCATATCCTTGATTGTAAGTAGTTTGAAACAAAAACAAATTCCTTCAAATTTATTTATAACAAAGCACACACAAAACAACAATAAAATCATATTCTGCTATTTCTGAAGTCACTTATTTTATAATAAAATAGTTTAATATTCTTAAAGCATTTTAGAACTTACATTCTGCGAACTGTACAAAAAAAGAAAAGCTTTTAATACATTTCACAACAATGAAACGATGTTTAGACGTACTTAGTATACATAAGAAGAGAGAATTAGATCTCACAAACCTTTTTATAGAACACAATTTCTCTAAAAGTCAATGTTATATATGTTTAAGGTGACTGCCTATGTTTAAAATGTTATTTTTGACTAATTTGTTCAATCTTATTTTTTGCAAGAATCGTGCGATTCAATATTTTCTCTTTTTAAAACCATTTTGATTTTCATTCTACATCAATTAGAAGCCGAGTTATAGCTATTTTAATAAAAATCGTCTGCTACAAATATGAAGTGACAAACAACTTTAAATGCGTTTTTCTCAGAACTATTTTTTTAGCACAAATCTCTACCGTTATCATGATATTTCGCATAATAATGCATATAATTTGATAAAATTTTCAGGAAATGTTTTAGATGCTATTGTTAATGAAATGACATACAATAATTGAAGTATAATAAATAGTTTTTTATTTGGGGGTATATTTATAAGGAAAGGAATGACGAATCGGGGAAAATTTTCATATTGGATCTTGAAATTGTCTGTATTATTTTTGCATTTTAAAATTTCTCCTAGATTGTAGGTCATTTTAATGATAACTGTCATATGTATCATGTCTCAGAAGGAAATTAAAATAGTAGCATTAGAATTTTGTACAGAGTGATAGGCGTTTTAGATAAATTTCATTAAAAATTACTTCAAATTGACCTAATTTATTAAAAAATATGGTATTTACAGGAACGTTTTAGTTTATTTTTTTAATTTTGAAGTGCTATTTTATCATAAAAGACCAAAAAATCCTTTAAAAAAATTATTTTAAAAAAATTGAAACGTAGGGAGTCACCTTAAATGAATTTATAGTTTCAGCAAGATTATATATCTGCTTGTTATATAAAATAATCTATTGGTTATTATAAAAATACTTTTTTTGTTCAGGTCTTGAATAAAAATTGATCTAATTTTTTAAAAAAATTGAAAGAATCGAGGTGAAAAAAAAGCGATCGATGAATTTTATTTCTAGTATCGATCAAATTTATTTCTAGTAAAGGACACTCAAAACACGAATAAAACTCATTTTGCTATTTCTAAAGTATCTTATATTAGAATAAAATTGTTAAATAATTTTAAACCATTTTAGAGATTAGTATATATTCTGCTTCTGCAAACTCTGCTAAAAAAGTATGCTTTTAACATATTTCACAGTAATGTAACTATGGTTAAACGTACTTAGTATACACAAAGAAAAAAAACCTACATCCAGCAAACTTCTTTACTGAACAGAATTTCATTTAAATTCAACATTTATGCCTTTTTAATTGAATTTTTAGTTACGATAAGATTATGTATCTACATGTTATATAAAATAATCCATTAGTTACAATAAAAAAACTTTTTTTATTTGTGTCTTGAATAAAAATTGATCCAATTTAGAAAAATCGAGGAAACATATTTCTAATATCGATCAAATTTATTTCTTATACAGCAAACAAAAACACCAATAAAACTTATTTTCTAAAGTTTCTTGTATTGGAAAAAAATCGTTAAATATTGTTAAATCATTTTAGTGCTTAGTATACATTCCGCTTCTACGAACTGTACAAAAAAAATGTTTTTAACATATTTCAGAGTGGTGTAACCATGTTTAGACATACTTAGTATACATATTATATAATCTTCTTTATTGAACCCAATTTCTTTTAAATTCAACGTTTATACCTTTTTAAATGAATTTTTAGTTGCAATAAGGTTATGTATCTGCTTGTTATATAAAATAATCCATTAGTTATAATAAAAATACCTTTTTTTATTCGTGACTTGAATGAAAATTGATCCAATTAAAAAAAAGAATTTTTTTAAAGAATCGAGGTTAAATAAAAAAAAGGCCGATCAATGAATTTTCCCGCTAGAAGCTAACGAGGGGAAACATAAAGGAAAATGTAGTGTCTAGTTAGAACAAATGATTAATGGTGTATTCCATTTAAAGCGGAGAACTTTAGCGTAATAATGTAATAATCTAGGGCACGATAAGTTTAACAATAGTTAACAAATATTTAACTGCCATTAGAATAAATTATTATGTTTATTTTAAGCTTTTATAGGCGTAGTATATATCTATAAAATTTTACACAATGAAGTGAAAGTTGAACCTCTAAAACATAATTTACGTGCATACTTTATCATGAAGGACATTTCATAATATTAACTTAGCTATATATACACCTGTTGTGAAGAAAGCTAATTACATAATTACATGTGCAAGACTGAAACTTTGTTTATTACATGTAACTTTACAATGATTAATTATTCTCTTAGTAAATGAACAGAACTGAGATCTGTTGAAAAGAATGGTAAAAAAGGAGTCCTTCAGTACTTAAAAGTTCTCATTACCTTCTTTACAATTATTTTAAGTCCTTAATTTTAGATAAATAATGTAGTTGTTGGTGATCAATTTGATTTGAAAGTCAGTTTTAACTGGACGCCAAAATACGGTTGAAATTCGATCATTTTCATATATATTTTGAAAAGTAAATCCTTCGTAGTAATTCAACATAAGTTTTTATGAGATATATTGTTTTGTTATGAAGTTTGTGTTATAGGGTCCTGTTTGAGTATTATTTTAATACAGGCTATTGCGTTATTAGTATTTATAATAAAGTAAACTAAACACAGTGCTTATAGCTCTCAAGTAGAACAAATTACAGCTAAGTCTTAATAAATGTTACTAAGTGGCCCATGCAAAAATTTCGCATGCGAATGAAATACGATAAATTTTATATCAAGGTTGGTGGTTTGTAGTAGGATGAAAGAAGAACTGGTTCATTTGTAACCATTGTTTATTTGCCAAATAACAATGGTGCATGAGGGTAATAAAAAACCTCATTCCGTATCAACGCATCCAGGGAAAGAACTCTAGGGCCAAAAGTTAATTTTTAACTTCGATTTATAAACAAACAATAGAATGTGTAATTCTAAATTAACCATTCGCCAGAAGCGGAGAAGTTAATCTTTAAAATGGTACCTCATTTATCGATTTTGGTTAAGTGTGAAGGAAGAAAAAGGGATCGTCACTAAAAAATCACCTTCGAGAAATAATATATATAATATTTATAGCTACATTACCTCCAATTTTCCCCGAAAAATAAAAAAATGGACTTTCAGATAGAATATTAAAACTTTTTAGAAAGGTTCTTATAAGACTCGGAAAAGGAGTTAATTAATGGACTGTTTTGTGAACGATGTGAACTAAATAATGCTGTGCATAAGTAATCTAGGTTAGAAAGTAAGGCTGGATTCTTGTGTTCTGTAAATTAAAGTATAAGTTAAAGGTGTGTTAGACATTTCTTTAGCCGTTATAGATACTCGTGATTCTTGGGCGAAAGGCGATTATAGTAATATGGCTTTGATACACAGAATTATATCACACATTTAGAAATCGTATGTGAACTGACCGAACTTGGTCTAAGGTCTGCAGATGGCCTTTAACTATCTTACACTGAAATAATCTTGATTTGGGCCGATGTACTATTTCCTTGCATGTATTACAATAATGTAGCAATAATTTATGAATCTACAACAAGCATTTTTATTTTCTTATACCGAAGTTTTTTAATTTGTTAAAAAAAATTGATACAAGACCCCCCACATAGCATGGTGGTTATCATAGAGAGCTTCAAAAGAATGGACTCGTGGTTGAATCCTGGATAAGGTATGACTGTTTTTTTTTCAATGCAGCAGGCACTTGCCCTGGCGATATTCGCTCATCCTTATCAGGACATTTAAAGGCCACTTCATTATGTAAGCAACAGATAGGGGAACAAATAAAATGGCATCACAGGAACTTCAAAGCCTTGGACGAGATTCCAACCTGAGCCTCCGTTGTGAAAGCTCACGACGCTATCCACTATACCAAGGATTCCCTAACTTTTTACGTTTGCTACACCCTTTGGATAAAGATAAGAACTTTGGGCACCCTTGTTAGAATTTTCAGTTTTACAAATATTAAATCAAAGTGGAATGTATATTAGGAACATGGGAAATTTCAGTTTAGACAAATACTTGCTCCATTGCTGATTTTTATTCATTGCTTGAAAGTTATAAATAACAAACACTAGAATAGCATATATTAATATAGTTTCAAAAATTACCATGGAATTTAGTATAATGATACATTAGAGCAGGAGTCCCCAACCTTTTTGTACCTAAGAGCACATTCTAGAATACCGGTCGGACGGCGGGCGCCATTTATTTTTTCAAGGTGAATTTATAGTTGGACATAGTTAATAATACAGCCACATAATTTAAAAAAAAAATTAATTCCAAAAATATAATTTAACATATAAAAATTATTGTTAATATTCTTGAGTAAAATAAATGATTACTAAATAATGCACACAAAATCTACAAAGTATAAAAATTCTTTATAAAAAAATATAAATCTCAAAGTCAATGTGATTTTCGGTATTGCATTTCGCTGGCCATTTGGTTCATTTCATTTTAGATGTGGGAAATTAGGTTGTCGAAGATTTGGCTCGAGGGGGAAATGAGATCGGTCGCTTTACGCTTTGTGCTTTTATCTGTATTGGACACCACTTCTATTTTTGTGTGGTTAATCATTAAAAATGAAAAAAAATTACATAGCATTTTAATGAAAACTGAAATATTTATATCGGGGTCGCAAAGCGGCGGGCACACTTAAAACGATCAGCGGGCGCCATGGTGCCCACGGGCATAGGGTTGGGGACTCCTGCATTAGAGGATTGCAATGGAAATCGTCGAAAATTGCTTTATCTTATTAATGTGAGACTTAAGGCTGATGCCTAGATCTTATTAATGTGAGACTTAAGGCTGATGCCTAGATCTTATTAATGTGAGACTTAAGGCTGATGCCTAGATCTTATTAATGTGAGACTTAAGGCTGATGCCTAGATCTTATTAATGTGAGACTTAAGGCTGATGCCTGGATCTTATTAATGTGAGACTTAAGGCTGATGCCTAGATCTTATTAATGTGAGACTTAAGGCTGATGCCTAGATCTTATTAATGTGAGACTTAAGGCTGATACCTAGATCTTATTAATGTGAGACTTAAGGCTGATGCCTAGATCTTATTAATGTGAGACTTAAGGCTGATGCCTGGATCTTATTAATGTGAGACTTAAGGCTTATGCCTTTTATAGAGCACAAATGCTTGATATCAGGCCAAATAGTTGGGGCCGTGAGAGTACTTAATTCATCATCAGGAACGAGTGCATCGATCTGTAACACAATCTGTCGGGCGGGAGAGATAATTAAGTAGTTAGCAGAAATCACGGGGTCTAAGAGCGAACATCCTGTGTATTAAAAAAAACCTTCATAATAAAACTTATTAAGTAAAAGTTTAGGTGGTTTCATATTAATTAACACCCCAAAGTGCCTGACAAAAATTTCATCAGTGTTAAACTGATTTCTATTAACTATGTATATTCTGACTCGCTGAATACCCGTGCTTCACTACGGAGTACATTCAACTTGAATAGAATGGTCAATGTATGCAATTAATTCCAATATATATATATATATATATATATATATATATATTTATAATAAATACAACGATCAACATATGCAATTAATGTAAAAAAAGAAAGTATATTTATAAAAAAAAGATCGCAACGTTTATTTTTATAGACAAAATAATGTAGAAGAAAATATTCAAATTAAATACAACGGTCAATGTATGCAATTAATTTGTATGTTTAATATTCATAAAACATACTAATTTGAATTAAATTCTTAAAAGCTTCCATCTCAATTAGTGTAGTAGTTAAATTTTATCTTCTACCATATTTTAATATTTTTTTGTCGATTTATTTCGTCGTTATGCACGTGACGTAAAATTAATTTGAAATATCCCAAAATGAAAAGAAACCACGTGATCAGCATTCAATAAATTAAATTCTAAAAATTAATCTTTAAAAATTCCCCAAAAATCAGAAAAGGGAGCTAAAGATTCGAAAAAGATTTCATTTTAAAGGAATTTTTATTATATTTTTATTATATTTTATGATATAAATTTTATAACCTTCAGATTATAATTTTAAATGAAAACTTTAAATTATGTTAGAAAAATAAATTTAAAAATTTAATTTTGAAAAATCTAAGAAGAATTTTTCCAAAATCTTTCTTAGTGCACCCCTACACTATAAGAAGAATCGCCATGCAAAATTTCAGCTCTTTAGGTCCAGCGGTTTGGTCTGTGTGTTATCTGTCAGTCCGTTACGTAACTGTTTTATATATATATAGATACGAAATAAAAAAATTAAAAACTGTCTTTTTCTTATGTTAAATTTTAAAATATAATATTTAAAAGGAGTTTTAATTCCCTAAAAGGAATGTCCAGAAAATAATTTTCCATTAATGACTTTAATATTACAAAAAGGAACGCATTTGAAAAATTACAATTCGACTAAAATGTGTTTAAGCCACAATTAAGAACAATCAACCATTTTCTCTTAAACTCGATAATCCGAGAAAACGACGAAAAGAAATATACCAGGATCAATTAAACTACTGCATCCTTAAAGTAAAACATGAGCAAAGTAAACTTCATTTTGAAAAAGGGCATTTTAAATCGTTCTTTAAAATAACGGTTTATTTAATCTGATGCCATCAAAAATTCACTTAAGCGACTGTTTTATACTGCACAGAAGATTTATATTTTATGCCTAACTTGCTGTACAAGATCGTCGTAATTGATTTATTCCAGAAAATTGGCGCCGAAAGAATGGAAAAGGGAATTAAAATAACTGACATTTTACTACAATCGATAATTTTTCCAATGTGGAGCGAGTAAGTCCACAACAACAAAGAAACAATTTTTTTTTTAAAAAAAAGAAGAAAATCCTAACGTGACTGAGTATAATTAATGGAATTTACTCTTTTAAATGAAATATCTTTTTTGTTCTCTGTCCCAGATCCATTATTTAAGCAGATGTTAAAACACAGTTATTTAACTCATAGCACCATTATATTTTTACTAAACACACAACGATGTAAACGTTCGAGTGTTATCTGCAAATTATCTCATTAGGATTTGTTTTTTAAGTCTCGTTTTGGCTTTTCTTTTCATTAATTTATAAAGTAAAATTTTTTATATAAAAAAAGATTTTACATAAAAATTTAACATTATCGCTACAATGTATATTTGTATGAATGTGTGTATGTATAAATATATCAATCGATATATGAATATTTTTTTCATGCATATTTATATACATATTTTTGAGAGAGAGAAATAGAATACCCAACAAAAATTTTATTTAAAGGAAGCTGGGAATCAGAGGGAAATATTTTCATATTTTAACTTGCATTCATTTACGAGATGTCAAAAATATTTTCACACAATTTTATACAGTAAAAAAATATTTTTTAAAGCAAAATAAATTTAAATAATGATTGAAACGCATTTGTAAATTCCTCTATTGGATTTAAAACAATGTAATAAGACCATAATAAGACTGAAAATTAATATTAACTTGTTTCTTTAAAAGGAGACTCAAAAACTGAATGTTACGTGAATGACGTTTTCCAGCTTTTATAGAGTTTTTATAGCGGTGAAAACATCGTGAAAATAATGATGCGTTTTCATTGAAACGTTTTAAATTAAGGTTATATAATTACTTATAATTATTTTTCATAGGCGTCAGTATTTCATACAATACTGTGACCTCCACTGAACTCTTATTTTCTTTATAAGATATGAAGCTTCGTCCGTAAGCAGTAAAAATGGCAGAGGAAGCTGAATGAATTGTATTACTTCAAAAAATATCCCGAAATATCTACTGGTATTCTGATTAAAAAGAAAAATATAAAAATAATTCTGTCTTTTTCTTATGTTAAATTTTAAAATATTATATTTAAAAGCAGTTTTAATTCCCTAAAGGAATGTCTATATACAAATTCTCCATTAATCACTTTAATATTACAAAAAGGAACGCATTTGAAAAATTACATTTCGACTAAGATGTGTTTAAGCCACAATTAAGAATAATCAACAATTTTCTCTTAAACTCGATGATCCGATAAAACGACGAAAAGAAATATATCAGGATCAATTAAACTGTAAAGAACACTAAACACCCGATAATCTGTGATAATTAAAGCACGGGTGTGCACGGTAAATCGAACACCGCGGATGCTCTGAAAAATGACACTTTTTGCTTTAAAAACTGAACTATATAGAGGTTTAAACATAAAAAAAGTAATACCTACATACATTATCAGTTTTTCGTCTGAAAACAGTCTCTTTCGAGCCTTTGTTTTCGAGCCGCGTTGACAATCTTTTGAGCATTTCGAATTTCATTTCTTTTATGAAGCTTGAATAATCTGCTGAACAGATTATGCAGTAGATAAATGATCCATACATGAATAATCGTAAAAATTCAATGAAGTTTAAGAGATAGCTTTTTTGTCGGCGAGAAACGATATATTAAAGCTAATGCTGTAATCAACTAAGAGGGATTTGAAAGTTACGATTCAGACGTTTAAAATTAGTTTACTCTGGAGTCATTTTTTTCTTTTACAAGGATAAATAAATCCAAATACAAATGCACACATAACACAGTAGAAATTGAAGCAAGAGTTAGGATTTTCAATTGTTTTGAAAAGCAGGGAATCCTCTATCGTTACTTTTCTTTTGGCTTCGAAATGCAACAAAAAGGTTTCTTTAAAATGAAGAAACGAGCACCCAATTTAAACCTAATTCAATTTTCCTGCCACTCAATCAATATGCCTGGCTTATAAAAACTGGTGCGTCCATTAAACCGATTTAAATGCTTTTTTATTTGCGCGTGTATTAGAGAAGAGTGTAATAGGGAAAATATGTATGGTTCCCATTCAATGAAAATTTGTAAGGATATCAAACACTTTAGACAGACCACTCGATTGAATTGGACTTCTTTTGAACTAGAGTTCAAATCCTCCATTTTTTTCAGTTTTGTCACGTTCAATGACCACCTTATTCGGCCACTAGTTGATTCGGAGGGTAACCGATCGGTCTACCAAATTATCTGAATACATTCTTTGAAGATTTTTCTTTACGGAAAATAAATTTGACTGTACACCGTTCAATGTTTCATTGATTGATATGAAAATTTACTTAAGAGGTGGACCGGATAACGTCCCTCTTTCACCTTGGGTTTGGAAAATGTAATTTTCCAGGCCAAACAAGCGGTGTCAACTTCTGCACCTTGAAAGAGAAGATTTTTTAATACGCAAAACATTGCGTAGCTACGATAAAACTGATGCACCTTAAAGGTTTTACTAATACGTAAAACACTACGTAACTGCGATAAAACTGATGCACTTTGAAAGAGAAGGTTTTGCCAATACATAAAACACTACTTAACTGCAATAAAACTAATGCACCTTGAAAGGGAAGGTTTTTCCAATACGTGAAACACTGCGTAACTGCGATAAAACTAATGCACCTTGAAAGAGAACGTTTTTATAATATATGAAACACTGCGTAACTGTGACAAAACTGAAGCACCTTGAAAGAGAAGGTTTTTATAATTCGTGAAACCCCGTACCTGCGATAAAATTGGTGCATTAGGTCGTTTTGGAAGGAACTGTTTTAGAGAAATCTCAGTCCTGTTAATATTGCATTGAGGGTTAGATTCTCTGCTCCCAAATGAAACTTCTTTTGATGAAAAGCGTATTGAAACCAAAATACGAATT
The DNA here is from genome assembly GCA_907164885.2 of Dolomedes plantarius. NCBI lineage: Eukaryota > Metazoa > Arthropoda > Arachnida > Araneae > Dolomedidae > Dolomedes > Dolomedes plantarius. The sequence goes on along the minus strand of OU015491.1, from coordinate 79,146,300 downwards.
ATCAACTTGTTTGAACTTTCTAAATACTATCTACTGCTCAGTTATTCGCTCATTAGAATAAAGTTGCATTTGCTAAAAAAATTAATTGAAGTACCTGAAAAAGGGAAAAGACAAAATTTTAATTGCAAAAAGTAAAAGGAAATGAGTTTCTTTTGAGAGATGCACAATAAAGTTAATTAATCTTTATTTTTCATCAGTAAATACCTTAAGGGAATGGTAAACGTTAATCTTTATTTTTTTACTTTTTATCATAAACATATGAAATTTTGCACATATATACATTTCACCATAAGTATATACAATACCTCAAAAGAAATTTCTAATCTTATTACAATTTTAAAATTTTTAAAAATTTTAAATTTATAAACAAAATTTTAAAATGGACCTTGTCACTTAATTTTTTAGATAATTGCTCGATTTTTCATTTTAATCACTTAAACTTGTATTAAAAATAATTCTGAGTATCAATTATTCTATCCCTTGAATAGTTGATCTTTGAGGGATTTTTTTCTGAATTCAACGTGGTTTTATCGAAATTTTGCCTTTTAATAAGTTATAAATCAAATTGAATTACCTTAATGAAGTCGAATTGTATAATGCATACCCAGTTTCTTTGCAAACAGTATCAGGATTCTTCCTTGTCAATTTCATGAATTTTGAACAAAAATTAAGTCGCATGGAGCATTTGAAAAATCTAAAAACCTTAAAATATTCGTTTTGAAAAAAACAGATTTAAAGTTTATTACTACACTTACCTTTATTACTTCGTAGAAGCTTCATAAATGATTTTTCCTTAAAAAAAACTATTTTGGTACTATTATCCCACATATATATATTTTTTTGTTTTTACAATAACACAATCGATATTATAAAAAAGAAGATTTGCTCAAATAAAGGTCCATGGTCCCCTTAATTAATATATTCTAGTTCTTTACAGTGTGACATTTCTTTACATTCATTCCCTAATATTTGTCACTATGGAAATAAACAAATTAGACAGCAGAAAGTAAAAATGCCTGTAAAATATGAGATAGTTGGTTAGAAATATTGCATTTACCACAGTTGACCTCTGATTAAAATTAAGAGCTCTGTTACTTATAGAAAGAATAAGATAAAAATATTAAGCCAAGAAATATTTCTTTTTAAATGAATTGGCGAGGGAATGATCAAAATGACGTAGTGATGGAAACAGCCCGTTCAAAAATAATAATATTTGTTTTCCTGACGACAAAAATGTTACATAAAACCCCTCATTCAAATAGTGAAAAGAATTCGAAAATTATGAAAACAAGCAAGAAACTGAATGGCATGAAACTGAATATAACACAATTAAGCAATACAAACAACCGAGTCTCGTTTGCTTTCCTCTATTTTAATGTGAAAGAAGAAATGGTTCATTTGTAACCATTGTTTATTTGTGAAATAATAATGGTGCATAAGGATAATGCAAAACCGGGTTTTTGTATTTTATCTTTTTGGAGTATCAATTTGTTGAAAATTACCTTATAAAAATCTATGCAAATATTGACTCTGATAAAAAAAAAATTACAGGCAGCTTTTATTCAAGTCTTGTAACGGCATTATTGAGTTTTCAATATGGATAGTTTCTAGGCACGATTTTGTGATATGCTCATTTTTTACCGAGTCTACTCTAATTGAGATATAATAGTAAAACTGAGTTTCTCTGAACCGTCCGTAGATTCGACCTCCATTTTCAGTAAGTTATTTTAATCGCTGAATTCTCTACTTCTAATGTTATATGAATGCAATTCAGTACATTTGGAGTAATTTCAACAACTACAGAATGGTACTAAATGAAAACCTAAAGTAAAATATTTCTTCTGTTCATCTCTCGGTAAAACTTTTAGGCTTGATTTTAAAACATGAAGTTAACTTTATAGAAATATTTAGTACACCCTTTCCATAGAAATTTTAAAAAAAAGTGGGTTGACAAAAAATGGGTGAACAAAAGCAAGAAATAAATAAAAGACATTTGCGTCTCGAAGCTATACTGTTTAGAAAAATTCAAATCGGTAAAACTTTTAGGCTTGATTTTAAAATATGAAGTTAACTTTATAGAAATATTTAGTACACCCTTTCCATAGAAATAAAAAAAAACTGGGTTGACAAAAAATGGGTGAACAAAAGCAAGAAATAAATAAAAGACATTTGCGTCTCGAAGCTATACTGTTTAGAAAAATTCAAATCGGTAAAACTTTTAGGCTTGATTTTAAAATATGAAGTTAACTTTATAGAAATATTTAGTACACCCTTTCCATAGAAATAAAAAAAAACTGGGTTGACAAAAAATGGGTGAACAAAAGCAAGAAATAAATAAAAGACATTTGCGTCTCGAAGCTATACTGTTTAGAAAAATTCAAATCGGTAAAACTTTTAGGCTTGATTTTAAAATATGAAGTTAACTTTATAGAAATATTTAGTACACCCCTTCCATAGAAATAAAAAAAAACTGGGTTGACAAAAAATGGGTGAACAAAAGCAAGAAATAAATAAAAGACATTTGCATCTCGAAGCTATACTGTTTAGAAAAATTCAAATCGGTAAAACTTTTAGGCTTGATTTTAAAATATGAAGTTAACTTTATAGAAATATTTAGTACACCCTTTCCATAAAAATTTAAAAAAAAAGTGGGTTGACAAAAAATGGCTGAACAAAAGCAATAAATAAATAAAAGACATTTGCGTCTCGAAGCTATACTGTTTAGAAAAATTCAAATCGGTAAAGCTTTTAGGCTTGATTTTAAAATATGAAGTTAACTTTATAGAAATATTTAGTACACCCTTTCCATAGAAATTAAAAAAAAAAGTGGGTTGACAAAAAATGGGTGAACAAAAAATGGGCAAGAAATAAATAAAAGACATTTGCGTCTCGAAGCTATACTGTTTAGAAAAATTCAAATCGGTAAAACTTTTAGGCTTGATTTTAAAATATGAAGTTAACTTTATAGAAATATTTAGTACACCCCTTCCATAGAAATAAAAAAAAAACTGGGTTGACAAAAAATGGGTGAACAAAAGCAAGAAATAAATAAAAGACATTTGCGTCTCGAAGCTATACTGTTTAGAAAAATTCAAATTGGTAAAACTTTTAGGCTTGATTTTAAAATATGAAGTTAACTTTATAGAAATATTTAGTACACCCCTTCCATAGAAATAAAAAAAAACTGGGTTGACAAAAAATGGGTGAACAAAAGCAAGAAATAAATAAAAGACATTTGCGTCTCGAAGCTATACTGTTTAGAAAAATTCAAATCGGTAAAACTTTTAGGCTTGATTTTAAAATATGAAGTTAACTTTATAGAAATATTTAGTACACCCTTTCCATAGAAATTTAAAAAAAAAGTGGGTTGACAAAAAATGGCTGAACAAAAGCAATAAATAAATAAAAGACATTTGCGTCTCGAAGCTATACTGTTTAGAAAAATTCAAATCGGTAAAATTTTAGGCTTGATTTTAAAATATGAAGTTAACTTTATAGAAATATTTAGTACACCCTTTCCATAGAAATTAAAAAAAAAAGTGGGTTGACAAAAAATGGGTGAACAAAAGCAAGAAATAAATAAAAGACATTTGCGTCTCGAAGCTATACTGTTTAGAAAAATTCAAATCGGTAAAACTTTTAGGCTTGATTTTAAAATATGAAGTTAACTTTATAGAAATATTTAGTACACCCCTTCCATAGAAATAAAAAAAAACTGGGTTGACAAAAAATGGGTGAACAAAAGCAAGAAATAAATAAAAGACATTTGCGTCTCGAAGCTATACTGTTTAGAAAAATTCAAATTGGTAAAACTTTTAGGCTTGATTTTAAAATATGAAGTTAACTTTATAGAAATATTTAGTACACCCTTTCCATAGAAATTTAAAAAAAAAGTGGGTTGACAAAAAATGGCTGAACAAAAGCAATAAATAAATAAAAGACATTTGCGTCTCGAAGCTATACTGTTTAGAAAAATTCAAATCGGTAAAACTTTTAGGCTTGATTTTAAAATATGAAGTTAACTTTATAGAAATATTTAGTACACCCTTTCCATAGAAATAAAAAAAAAAAGTGGGTTGACAAAAAATGGGTGAACAAAAGCAAGAAATAAATAAAAGACATTTGCGTCTCGAAGCTATACTGTTTAGAAAAATTCAAATCGGTAAAACTTTTAGGCTTGATTTTAAAATATGAAGTTAACTTTATAGAAATATTTAGTACACCCTTTCCATAGAAATAAAAAAAAAAGTGGGTTGACAAAAAATGGCTGAACAAAAGCAATAAATAAATAAAAGACATTTGCGTCTCGAAGCTATACTGTTTAGAAAAATTCAAATCGGTAAAACTTTTAGGCTTGATTTTAAAACATGAAGTTAATTTTATAGAAATATTTAGTACACCCTTTCCATAGAAATAAAAAAAAAAACTGGGTTGACAAAAAATGGGTGAACAAAAGCAAGAAATAAATAAAAGGCATTTGCGTCTCGAAGCTATACTGTTTAGAAACATTCAAATTAGACAAATTTGTGGGATAGAGTCGAGTTATCTCTCTTCATTTTTGTAGTATTTGTAAGATAATTTTAATCCCTATCTAAAGAACAGATATGCGTCATCCTATTCGAAGTTTATATTAAATCAGGGATGAAAACGCTATCCTAACAAAGGTCAAACGACGTGATATCAAAATGTTGATTGCATGACAGCAGTTATTATAAAAGAGTAGAAAACGATATTTTTCAAATGACCTTTTTCGTAATATTCGATCCAATCAATCAGTCGCACTAAATAACCTCGATATCTCAAAATATAGTTCTTTTAAGTCTTCCCCGTTTAAAATTACATATGGTACTTGAAACGAATCACTTCAAACAAAATGTCTCCAAACGCAATATTTCAAAAGGCAGATATTTTTTTAAAGGAAGAGAAATAATAACTTTTCCTATTCTCTGTAGAAATCACTGAAGCCAATATATATATATATATTTTATTTCAAAGGGTAGGACAAAAGAATAAAGTGAATTACCAAGTAAGAGTTCCTTTCGATTATGGATATAAATTAGGGTATAGAAAGCATTTAGTTTATTTTTAGACTGCAGTTGTATTTTCTTTTTATTAAATAACCACATGGTGTAGGATATTTGAAGTCATGAAAAAAAATTATTTTATTATGAATAGAAATATACAAAGAGTAATGGATTGTAAAATTATATAAAGATTCTATTAGTTCAATTGAAAGAACAATAAGATACGCCGCTCAAGAATTTTACAAAAGCATGTGACTATTTTGTTTGGTTAAATATCTTGTGCTATCAGATTTTTCAGTTTAAAATATTCGTCTCCTGTACTAATTTAATTGCCTTTTTTTGTTTGCTGGATACGTCAAATTGTAGTAGTACTTAATCCTTCCCGAACCTTAACGTTTGGTATAAACATTAGTGTAGGTATGTGAATGTAATGTCTTAAATTTCTTCTGTTATGGTACGGTTTTTACAGCTAAGTTTCTTCTTTTAAATAAATGCATTTATCGTTCCACACAGATTAATGTCAATGTCTGTACTGTGCTTCTGGCAACTGGGAATTCGAGAAAACCCAGTTTCTTGGGACGTGCTTATGGGTGTATTTTAAATATACTAGCACTTGAGATTTGCATGTAGTAGATAAAAAGCAATTTCTCCTAAATGATGACTTGAAATGTTAAGAACAAGTTTCTTTTCAAATAGATAATATCATAATATCTGTGGTTTCATAGTATTGAGGGTGTCTTATGCATCATAAGAAACCCACAATAATTTTTATAGCATCATCTTCCATATGATTTATCAAAAGCGTTTTTTTTTTGCATATTAAGGCTAATGAACGACCTGTTGCGTTAGTTGTAAAACAACTGCTTTATATAAAAAATCTGCATTACAAATTTTAACGTAGTAAAATGTAATCCATTCATAATACGGCAAAAAAAATTTAATGAAAATTTACGTTATATTTACTTCTAGTCAAAGGATGAAGCGATCTGATTTTGGGTTAAACTATTAGACAGCTATAAAATTTGGAACTATTTTATTAACTTCCTAAGTACGATGTCAGAAACTGTTGAATTTGTAACCAATTCTTGATTTCACTCCAGTTTTCCGAGTATAGAATTTATATCAGAAAATCAGATCGCAATTTGATTTCTTTATCTTTCTTTTCAAATTAGTGTATTCCATTTAATTCCGTTACGAACCTAAAATTTCTACGTTGTCAATCAAGCTTACTTTAGAAGATATTTTGTGTTCAAATAGCCTAAGAACCAGATTGGATAGCAGTAGAAACATATTCACGGTGAATCGTTTCCACACAGCTTACAGTTCCCACTATATTATATTATGATTAATTAGCAAGCCACTCAACACGTATCTGTCTTGAGTTTATTTGATTTCAGAACATGATTTCTCCATTAGGAGAAAGGCATAGTAATGTTTGAAACCGCTGTCATATACCTTAATGCTCATTGCAAAGGTAACACGCATCTTGGTTTCAGAATCTTAATAACTTCATTAAAATACTAAAATAAAATAGCAATTAACGCATCTAGATCTCGGTTAATATTCGGAAGAGCTGCTACTTGGAAAATTCATCCGCACAACGACTCCAGTATACTAGTTCTCTGCCTGAATAAAAGAAAGGTCGCTAGACCCCTTTAATATATCATATCACAATTAGATATAATTACAGCAACTAATTCGTTAGGGAAACGTTTCAACAAGCTTATTCAAGGATCCCACGTTTTGTTTTCTGGCTTTGCATAACTTTTGGGAGGCGATATTGTACTGTAAATTGTAGAGTCAAATAGACTTTGACACTCTTTCCCAATGCATCTAAAAAGCTAATGGGTGATAAAATTACAAGGATCAGACCCAGGTAAGTGGTAACTTACCAAAGGTAAATGCAATGGCATATCCAAGACCTATGGAGCTATGAAGAATTTCCCCTATTACCAGGGTACGTTCAACGTAATTTTTCCATCTTCAAGCTATTTAAATTTACCTTCCCATATCATGGAAGACGCTTGATATTTTTCCGTTGCGGGCTGAAGTAACTTGAAGTTTTCAGTTACCAGTAAAATTTTGAGAAATTTCGCATATCGAAAATCTTTGTCCCTTCTGACATACTTTTTGTCAATGCATGCTAAAGAGTGCATGGCTGCTGGAGGGAGAGGCGTATCTTTACTTTTGATTCAGTTCAATTTAGGCCTGCGTTGAGCCAGTTCTTATGGGATAGGGATATCCTGGGCTACTTGAAACACTGTTTCCAGTTTTTTGCCCGAAGAATACTAGAATTACCGAATAGAGTCACAATAAGAACAAAGTCATGGAAATGAAATAGCCATGCCATGGGTGTAAAATATTCTGTTCATAGATTAAATTACTGATTCAATAGATTCAGGCACTCAAATGATACATTATTATCACTACTTAATAATGTTGCTGAACCAACGGACAAATACAACAAATGCTATCCCAGATCATAACATTATGTTGTTGTTGTTTTTAATCCCCCTGGTCTATCTCCGCTAGACCAGGTCCCTGATCCCATAAATCCTCAAGAGGTCTATTAATAGGCGACGATCAATAGCATAGATACTAGGGTAAGGGGGACAGCTTCTGTTGGTCAAGGACCAGGAGCATCCGAAGGTAGAACACTGACTTAGCTAGTGTCTGCTAGCTTTAGCTGGACATATCAGAATGAACTTCACACCTAGGGTAACCCTACCAGGAATTAAATTCCCAATGTACCTCACCCAATCCGTCCAGTGCCACAATGAGGCAGCATAGCAGAACTTAATGGGGGATAACATAATCTCCAGTGGTTTGTACAGTTATGAAATCGCATCGTTGTGCATCGATCTATGTGATTCTATTCTCACATTGATGGGTTTAACACTCCGAAATATGATACATTCTGACTCACCAAAGTACATGAGCTTTATCCTTTACTCCATATCCCAATAGTTGCACTTCGCAGAATGGTCATGTTGTTTACTTCCTGTTAGCCCCACTAACAACATTGATCTATCAATTATCCAAGAATCGCAAGAGGAAAAACCTGAAAAGAACGACTATGAATGTCAAAATATGTAAAAACCAAAAGAATACAAAATATGTTTTTAAAGAAAAAATTTGAAACATTTATAAGTGTTATAATTATTTTAGAAAATTCCTATTTTTTACGCAATGTATGCCGACTTATTTTCGTGTTTTCCGTGTACAACTCGGCACTACTTAGTTCTAATTATCCGGATCTCATGCTAGCTGTTTATTTATAACAACATGATTGACTGATTAGTTGTCTCCATGTGACAAGACAGTTGTTTCAGCTCCAGTCTCGTAAAATATTCTCATATCCATTTTCAAACACAATCATGACTTCAATAATAATTTTTTAACGATTGTAGACTTTATACCAACCGATTAAGTGACCTCCGGTAATGTTTATAAAATATCTTTTTTTACAATTACGTTAACACCGATAAATTGTTGCGTCCCTTTCCAGTTCAAATAATACGATGGATGTCAAAAATACATGTTGGATATCTCTTGATCTATCCCAATAAATTCAGATGTATCCATCGATATTTTCGTTTCCTTCATGCAAGTCAACAGTTTGGCATTCTAAAAACCTAATAACAGATATTTTCCCGAAACCACATCTTTGTACCTCACTTTTTAAAGCATAATAAGTACCACGCTTCGTGAGTCATTGCTAACAGCTGTATTGTCAGCTGAATCGTTGCCAATTATCATTCAATCAAAGGTGCTTCAATGTTCACATATTTAAAATGAATCTACGACTCTCTTGGGTGAGGTAGTACGTATATACGCGCTAAATACGCTATTGCACAGCAACTACTATCAAGCATGAAGAATGTAAGAGATAAAATATATATGTATGCATACATACATACATACGTACATATAATATATATGTATATATATATGTGTGTGTGTGGGTGTGTGTAATAATAACGCCCCACTAATATCAATTGTCCTACATCTAACGCGTATCGTAAATTTTTCCTCAATAAAGCAATGCCCTATTTCATAAACGAAATCGGAAATCGAAATAACCTAATATTCTCTTTAATGCACGCGCGGAAAATTATTTTTAGTCTTCCGTGATCTCGATCCCCCTTCGAAGAATCATACGACTTTCGACTCGTATACCACATGATCGAGAGTCAGCCAATTAAAGGAATTCTAAGCCTAGCGGCAAAATCAGAAGTTACTTAGTATAAAGGTGAAAAGGTACCTTTTTATAAAAGGTGAGACAGAGGAATTTCGCGCTCTCTGCTACATTACTTCCTTGCTCTGCTGTCCGCGAACTGCTTTCAATCCTATACCATAATGTAAAGTCTGTATTCACAAGCGCCGGAAGCCAGCCGGTGGCCGCTAGTATTGTTTTTGTGTGTCCTGCTAAATCCGGAATGTCTTCGTTATGCGAAATAATAAAATAATATGCATCTCATCAGTGTTTTGTGTGTTCATCAATGCCTCTCCTCTCTGTGGGTTTACCTCCCCGTTGTATCAATTACTCTCCTGAAATAGTATTCTTCTCAATCATTCTGGCTACGTGTATACTGTTGTGTTTCATCTCCTCAACATAGTTAAAGTTTATAGTGCGTGTAAAGTGCCCGTTTTCATTATATGTGTGTATATATATATATATATATATATATATATATATATATATATATATATATATATACATATATATATACATATATATATATATATATATATATATATATATATATATATATATATATATATATTTATTTATTTATTTATATATATATATATATATATATATTGGTGTGTGTGTGTTTATGTATGTATGTATTGTGTTATTTTCTTGCGTTTGTGTCTCTTTTGATATAAAGAATGGGTTTTCTCTCCGTCATAACGTAACAAATAAAATCAATTTTTTTTTGCGAGCTGTAGTACCACTTTAATATTTGAATTTTACCTTCATATCACATCCGTTGTAAATATTACTTGATCAAAAATTGAAGTATATTGTAAACATTCTTTTCAACTTCTTGATCTTGGTTATATTATTAGAAAACTGAGTACTTTACCGAATTTTTTTTTTCCAACTTAACGACAAACTATAGAATGATCGAAACGAAACATACATTTTCTTTCTATATTTCGTTCAGATTTAAAGGAAAAAATTTTCTCTTTGTAACGTTATTCCTATTTCCGGTTGCTTTGAAAATAGTATATTATGCAGGAAATGTATTGCAACTCTGCAGTATAAGAGAAATAATGAATTTCTTCTGATGTAACATTTATTTTTTGACATTGTTGGCCCCAATTGACTCACTTTTAAAAGTTAGACTTGCGGCATTTCCTAGAAGCTGAGTCGAAGCCTGTCCAGCAAGTTATGGACCACGGAGTAAGTCCCCTGGGTTTTTCCAAAAGGACATTGACGGCTTCTACCTTGGACTGGCTCGTGGGATGTTCCCCCGAAAATTAAACGCACGTGATAGATAATACATTCTTATGCTGTCAGTGTTCTAACGATTAGCAGCTATGGAAAATTTTATTTATTATTAATTTCACGATAAAAAGAACTTTTTATACACCATGTTTTTAAATTTTCTGTTGAATCATATAAACTTGACTATTCTATGTATTAATAAATACTTTTTTTTAAAATTTTTTTATGAATTATACCATCAACTTGAATGAAAATGAAGTTACTTGGAAGTTAACTAGCGTTTAACTTTTCATTCCCGCCCCGGTCGATAGATGGCTGCACCAGTCTACAAAACAAAATTCACTGAAAATGGATTCAATTCTGCTTAAAGATGGCTAAAAGTATTGAAAGAAGGCATTGTCATCGTGTTCTGAGCTATTCTAAAAGATTCAAACGTCTAGCTAGTCGGGAAGTTAGTTAAAAATCGATTGCAAGATTTGTAAGGGACAAACACACGCAAACAAACAAGAAAGTAAATTAATAAAAACATGGTAAAAATGTGTGATATTACTAAATAAGGTGTAAAACAGTGATACAAGGCTACATTGCTTCCATTGGCTTTTACTTATACGTGCGAGTTTTCAAATTGAGTAGCTATAAATACGGCGATGATATGAGACTAGCATTCTGAACTATTTCACTAAATGTTGAACAAATTCTGTCTGGGGTCCAGGTTCTCCCTTCTCATTCAATTTTTAACGTATGATTGCGTTCTTCCATAACGGCCCTCCGGAAAGGAAAATTTCACACGCTAAAACCGTCCGTCCATACCTCGCGATTTATAATTTTGGCAGCGCGCCAAACCCAGTCTGTATCACCTGGACAAGCAGTAAACAGTTAAACAGAAAAGTACCAAAATGCGTCAAAATTTTCTCATACATACGCACATATATATAGATACATATATACATAACACATAATACATATATACATACAAAAGAGATTAACAATGATAAGTAATTCTACGTTAATAACCCGCGGTCGTTGCGTTAGAAGAGACTACCTGAAATTTTTTTTTTAGTTTAAATTTATATAGATGAATGAAGTTTATAGTTTTCAATGTTTTAATATGAAGTTTATAATTTTAAAATTTTAGTTTCAAATTTCGTTAATTTTTAACTAGATGAAATACAAATACATATAACTATTTAAATGTGAAGTTTCAGGCACATGAGATTTGGCAAACAACAAGGGTAGATGGTAAAGAAGACATTTTTTTATTATTATTTTGCAGAGTAAGTGTATACCAAAATCTATAGTTCGTTGATTTTTGAAATGGTTACTCAAAATTTGCTTATTTCGTTTTTCTACCCTTTTGTTAACTTTTAAGTAATTTTTTAATAAACTCTTCTATTACCAATAAATTTTCATTAAGGTCGCGTGATTTTATATTGAAAGAAAATGGGTCGCGAGATTTTTATTGAAAAAAAAAACATGGATCGCGGTCGAAATATGTATGTCACTGGTATATAGTACGCCCTAGTGCAGCAAAATACCTTTTCCATAATTCTGTATTTTGAAATATTCCGATTATAATTGTGATACCTAACAATGTATGGTCGGTTGAGTCAATATTAATCAAAAGTATCATCCACTCAAAAGATTCGCTCGGCTGTTTATAATTAGTGGTTTACTGATGAAGTCTGAAGGCATCCCCTAAAGCCGTTGTTTATCTCTTTGTTTCCTTCCCTAATTCCAACTTTATTTACTCCTATCCGTGCCATGTTTTGGGATTTAAGTAAGTCTCTGATTTTCGTAAACAAAAACCGATTTGAATTATTCGTGAATAACTTCCTTCCTCTTTAAAATTAATAGGCACAGTATATTCCCTTTGCCAAAACTATGACTATTATGTTAATTAATGCGCTCTCTCAAGCTTCAGGACCGAGCTCCCTTTTGTGATATTTCACCATAAATATATTTGCATCTTTTATCGTCCTGTGCAGTAATACGAGCGGAGTTTACAATACGAATGCCTACAAATTAGAGCAAATTCCGCATCTAATTTGTCATATCTAGCTTCTCATTTTCACGGTGAACACGGCCGAATAATTGAGTCTAATTTATATTTGAACAGAGGATTGTTTCGCTGCGATGACTGCTTTCGCGAATGCCAAAAGTGGATATGTAACTTTGTAGTTTAACTCTGTTAATAATAACATGCTTGACTCCGAACTGTTAGCATATCAAACACTTTTTGAGCTCTGTTTAGTTATATTATGGGTTTCTAATCAACTCTCTCGGCGCGCTTCGGAAGTGAAACGAACCATTTCTGTGCCAATATTTGAATAGTGAACGTTATTGAATCAAATTATTTCCTTTTAAACACACAGTTTTCGGGAACTTCCTTTAGAAATTCCTAATAAATATTGTGTACACGTCTAAAAATTGGTGGGATTATTGAAATTTTTGTCCTCATATTTCCATTTTTATTGACGTATCACTAAGCTCTAGCGCAGTTACGTTGCTCCTTATTGGACCAAATCCACGCCTTGTTTTGGGTGTCATGAAAGTGCACGAGTTCTCTGCGTTACGCATAAACAATTCCGGATATCTACAAGGGGTTCCCGATTCCTACAAGATGCGCTCATAAAGTAACCGGACATCTATACTTATATATAAATAGAGAGCGGATTTTGTATGTGGAGGGTAATCTCTAGAACCACTGCACCTATTTGAAAAATTTTTTCACTGTTTGAAAGGTACATTATTCCAGATGGACATAGGCTATATATTATGTATATCTGATCAGTAGAAATAAAGTTAGGGGCTTAATCCCAACAATCTCCATTGTTACCGCTACTGTCCTCTACCGCTTTTTGTGCCGAAGGCTTCAACGATCCTTAGCGTGGTGCTATCGCGGTGAGCTTCTGTTCTGACGTCAGCGGTTCGAACCTAGCCGTTCTCCGGCACGCCTTTTTCTTTTAAAAAATTAACTTTAATTATTAACTAACGTAATATTAATTTGAATATTATTTTAGGAATATTATTTAAAAAAAACATTCTTTACTTAAAATTCTTTTTTTATTTTTGTATTTTTATTTCATCTCTTAACCTCTTTCTTTTAAAAAATTAGCTTTAATTAATAACTAACGTAAAATTAATTTGAATATTGTTTTAGGTGCTTAAAATAATTTTAAAAAACATAATTAAAAAAAGATAATTGTTCAACCCGGACAAAGTCGGGACGGGCCGCTAGTTTTTTATAAATAAGAAAAATATTACTCACCTTCAAATAAATGTATCTCCATCAAAATAATCCCCAAAGGAGTCTATACAATTTTTCCAACGTTTCTTCAAGTCATCGAAACATTAAAGCCATCGAAGTCATCAAAACAAGGTCTCATCTTCTGCTATAATACAAATAATACAACAATTTTTCTCCTGCTATAAAATTGTATTATAGCAGGAGATGAGACCTGGTGTCTACAATGCGATCCAGACAGTGGCGCACCCAGGATTTTTTCTTGGGGGGGGGAGAGATGAACGGATAAAAATATTTATAATGCATGGGGGTCGAGATGAACGGATAATAATATTTATAATGCAAAATCAATATTCATAATGCAATTTCTATTTCTTTGGGGGGGCAGGGCCCCTTCCCCCTTGGGTGCGCCACGGGACCCAGAAACAATAGGACAAAGTGCACAGTGGAAAGGACTGTCTTCTCCTATACAAAAAATAAGCACAACTGTCAAAATCAAAGACTAAGGTGATGCTGATTGCATTTTTTGATTACAAAGGACTTATTTACCACCAATTTGTTCATGAAAATCAAACAATTAATCAGTTTTTTTACAAGGTGGTGCTTTTTTGATTAAGAAACGGGATAAGGCGAGTTAGGATGGAACTGTTTGATTGTGGGCAATGGTTTCTTTTACACGATAATGCTAGGCCCCATACAACAATTTCTATACAACAATATCTTGCTAAGCATTCAATTACCGTGATAAATCCATACACACCATATTCTCCCGACTTATCACCAGCTGATTTTTTCCTTTTTCCGAAGCTTAAGATAGCCCTGAAAGGACAGAGATTTGAAAACGTTTCGGATATTAAATCAAATGTTACGCGTATTTTGCGAACGGTTAGTTCCAACGCGTATAAACAGTGTTTCAATGACTTGACGAAACGTTGGGGAAATTGTATAGACCCCTTTGGCCATTATTTTGAATGAGATAAATTTATTTGAGGGTGAGTAATTTTTCTTATTTATAAAAAAATGTCCGTTTACTTTATGGGCGCACCTTGGATTATGAATATTCGTAAAATATATCAGTAAATTTCAAAAATAACATTTTTCTCCAGATGAATAGCTTTAAGCGAAATAACGGGAAACTTGTTTTTAGAAAAAGAAAACCCTGAAGTGTTAGAATAAGAAAGGCAACTACGTTACGTTAAAAAGTTCCATGGACATTTATTTACAGTAGGTCAAAAATATACAAGGTTCAACACAGATAGATCCATACTAACTTTAAAAAAAAGAACATCACATGTATTTATAAACTTATACAGGATCCCAGAAAGAGCCAATGGTAGCTTTCAATAAGACTTCCAATAGAACTCTTTGGTACGAGAACAAATCTGAGAGAAGGGAAAGAACTGAAGTCAAATGATGTCGTTTGTTATTACACCTTTAACATGAAGAAAGTTAGACAAGATTCACTTGATACCTTAGTGATGTGATGAACAACACATCTGTCGAAAAGTCAGGGATGATCTACATTCCCTGTAAGGCTATATATATATTTCCATCTTGGAAGAGTGCTGACATACCATTTAGAAGAAATACGAAGTAACAGAGGTGTTACAGAAAAATGCTAGTTTCTAGGGTACATCAAACATAACTCTGCCAGAACATTGCCAAATGCAAGCTAAACGTCCCTGGGGTTATGACCAACATGAGTTTGCGCGAACAAAATTAAAGTATTAAACTTTACATGCATAGAGAGAAAGATTGGCGGTTACTGTCACGTGTTTGTTCCGAACTTCACTAATTCAAAACCACACATGAATTTCTCAGATATTTTAGCAAGAGAAATGCCGGGTACAGTGAATTGATGATAATACAAACGGTAGTCGACGCGGAATAAAGACATTAACGACACACAATAGATCATATATCCAGTTATTTACTTCTTTATTTAACATCTGCCTGCAGGTTACTGCGGCTTCAAAACTACGAAGAAGAAACTTATACATAAATTAACTACGCTAGAACAACCTAGTCGTTGACAAAAAAAGAAAAGAAAAAAGTTACAAAACCATGGAAACAAGAAGAAATTGTTATACAAATTAAAAAATAAAGTAATATATCCAAACAAACGGGTTATAATAAGAATTCAGAACATTTAATAAACTATAAGCGAAGCATAAAAATAATATAAAGACTATAAACCGGTAGATCACTTAAGTAAATAATTGTTGCAATCCTTGACAACCAGAATCGAAAATCCTGCTGACTAGTAACTTTAAATACGGACTCATTTCTTTACAACATCTCATTCTCTACTTACCCAGCCAATTGTAAAGATCTTTTTAAACTATTTTGATCTGAGAATACCCACTGATTAAACTTCAAAGTACGTTGGGTGCTGCAGTTTAAAAATCTAAGCCTTTGAGGGTGATAGCTTGGTAAAATCTTCCAAGATATTTATGGATGGATACACCTAATTTTTAAGTAGCACAGATTATTCTGTAATGTCACTTGGTAAGTGTTTTTGACCTCTTATGAACTAATCGTGTGTCATATAATGTGTGTACTTCAAATCGCGGCGCGAGGTAGCCTAGTAGTAGTGCGTCGGCTTTCGGTGCTGAGGGTACTCGGATCGAATTCCGACAAGCGCAATTAAGGGGGTCCAGGACACAAAATTGTTCGAATTTTCGAAAAAAAATGTATTGCATTAAAAATTTTTGTATTCTTTTGCGTTTGTCGGAACCGTTTAATCAAGCTTAAAATAACGTTTAAATCATGTTTCTATCTTAATTAGTACAGGAGAAATTATTATTTTTTTTTTGCAACATTCTAATAGTAGCCAATCGTTGTTGAAACCTGTAAGTGTGTTTTACAGCATGATGGGTTTTTTCCCCATTTCTCGTCTTTAAATTGTTATAAGTAAAGAACCGTTAAAGATAAATGGTTGAAACTTGTAACATGTCTTTTTCAACTATTTTACTTTAATTTTGATTCAACAAATTTGAAAAAAATATTTGCTTTTGAAAATATGATTTTTTTAAAATAAGTTACATCATTTTTTTCGTAATTTTTAATCTAAATATTTTCAATTTTTTTAAAAAATTGATATTTTAAAAAATGGTGATTCAAGACTAAAACTTAAATATTTCTGTTTAATTAAATGAAAAAAATTTTGAAATTCGACAAATAATATTTCGAGTTATAACGATTTTAAATTACCCCACTTTTATTAAAAATTTTAAATTTTAAAATTTTTTAAAAACTTTTTGAGAAGTTTTATGATGTGATTTTGTTTACAAATTATATGGTTAACCATCACAAAAAATTCAAAATTTTAACTCAATAAATAAAAAAAATTTCAAAATGTGTCCCGGACCCTCTTAAATACCACCATGTCTAGGCAGGATATGGGTACGTTGAATCCGTACACCGGAAAGCCCCTCTATGAGGTGAGAGAGGATGAGCGAGGCTACGATGCCCCCAAAAGACGCACCTAGGGGGGGGGGGGTGCTCGGTCCAGACTGAGGTGGCACCAAGCTAGATCGGACTCCGACTCTTGTGGTGCTATTATGCACCCGTCTGAAATACTTCCGGCCAGGGGGGGGGGGGCATTAGAAACAACAACAACTTCAAATTGCAATCTTAGAAATTGGATGTACTGAAAAGGTGAACATGTTTCAGTAAAAAGCATTTAGTTACTTCGAACTGCGATTGAAGTCATAGGAAGCGCTCGCATTTCTGCGTAACAGCTTTGGAAGCACAGTGCATTCATTTAATATTAAATACAGTTTATGAAGGTTTTCCCTAAGATTCAAATCTGTCTAACAAAGTAGTAATCTGTCTAACAAACGTAGATTTGAGTTTATAAAAGAGTTGAGTTGAAAAAGTATACATTTGCTAGTTCGAGAAAGCAGGTCGTATTTATGAGATGAACACAACTAGAATTCCAGCTTCCCTCCTAATTTAAAGTTAGAATAGGTTTTGCTTGCTTACGACACGGTAAAGTTTGCTTTCTGTGTTTTAATTCACATTACTCTTTTTCTGACAATTTCCCTCTTTCAACGTTGTCAAAATGGTACGTACTATTTCTTAATTTTCCTTCATTCTACTTTGGTTTTTTTCTCTCCGCACCCGTTGAGAAATGCGGGAAAACCGTTAAAACGTCTTGTAGACGTTGCGTAGGTAAAGAAACATTAAGGGAATGGGTGTTCAAACCCCAAAATAAGGTAAATCTCGTAATTTAACGGTAGAAGGTAAATATGGAATGAGGAAGATTTATCCATCAAGACAGATTTAGCAGTAGTACCTAAACTCATATTATTTTTATACGTAGAAGTGAACCCCACCCCTCTAAAATTTCACAATTACTATAATAGTGAAATATTATATGAAACAAGAAAATCCCCTTAAAAATGTTTCATGCACTGCATAATATATTTTATGGTAACATATGCCAAACAAAAACAATAATCCTAAAAAGACACTTAACAATTTTTTTCAGTATGAAATATTCGAAACGAAAATATCCTCTTCAAAATGTTGAATGAAAGATAATTACTTTTATGTGAAATAAAAAAAATCACTTTGAAAATGTTTAATGAACTTATAATTTTATTTATACTGAAACGTGTAAAAAAAGTTTCCTTCAAAATGTTTCAAACACTGTATAATTATTTCAAAATTGAAACATAGGAAAGAAAAAAGCATCCTAAAAATGTGTAATGCAAAATATAATTCCTTTTACGGGATTTCAAGCGTGACAAAAAATTGCCCTAAAATATTCAACGCATTACATAATTCCTGTTATATTGTTATACTTATAAGTTATAAAAGTTTAATCGCATGAAATAGAGAGTCCTTTGAAATAAGGACTTATTGAAAATGATACAAATGAGTCAGCCGGCTGGGATACAGCATAAAATAATTATGAACTTGTCGAATGCTTCAAACAGAGAATATAACTATCGAGTGAACTGCATTCTCTCAAAATTATGCTGATTAATCTCCAGAATTTCATGTTCCCGTTTTAAACTATTTGAACTATGATCGTTTGACATTAAATGCACATTAACTACACTATTATTAATTTATAAAGGATCAAAATTATTAACTTTAATGCAGCGAAATTATATGGGAGAATATTTTACTACACTGAGAATTCCTCCTAAATTTATAATAATAATTATCCAGTGATGCTATAGTCACTAAATACATTTTCAGTAATATAAGAAAAAAAAGTTTTTTGATCATTTAAATTACCTTAATAAGGTATGCTTCTTATGCTTCTTATATCTAGAAGAAATAAAATGTATTTTAAGAATTGATAAAGGTTGTGCCGACGTTTTTCAGATTCCGGGGTTCCATATTGGATCACCTGATCTTGGTTGAAGTATTCTATCAACTAAACTCTCCCGGCGATGAGAAGAACTATTATGTATTTAAGTTGCTTCCTTACTAAACTTATTAAGGAGATTAGTACATACTCAATACGCAAAATTTAAGTAACACATGATAAAAAAAACAACACAGGCCTTTACTATAAGAAAGGAATATTAGAATCTGGGAAATAGGTACAATTTTTCATGCACATACAAATAAACATTTTACCATGATAAATTTCACACCGTACTTCAGCTGTATAAAATATTCATACATCATGTCTGACCCGTTGTTGTTCAAAAAGGGGAAATTGACTGAAGTTGTTGAAGTAAAAGAAATATGAGATGAGATAAAATTTTCGTGACGCAAAGTCTGTGTACACAAAAATGTAAAATACATCACAAATCTCTTTGAAAATAAAATAATAACCTCCGAAAAAAAGTTCTTTTGAAAAATCTAGTGAAAAATCGGAATAGATGTCTTCAGATTTGGGGCAATCTAAATATATAAGAGTAAAGAATGGAAAAGTCAAACTGCAAGAAAAAGGGATGCCAAAATTGGTCAGAAATATGGAGACGAAAAAAAGTTTTAATGCAAACACATAAACTGAGATAGTCAGTATTTCGAAACTAAATTTTTTGACAGTTAGGATCAGTCGCAGAATTTTTCTCAAAAATAAAAGTTTTAAATATTTCTTTGGAATAATTTTTAGAACTATTCTTATATGGTATGGGATGTTAAAGAAATCTGATCGCACAGTGTTTTCATAAACAAAGATGATGTATTTCCTTCTATATAGTGGGCTTGGAATATCTTTGATAATTGAAGTTAGGAGATCAATTTAGTCCCCATATTGCAAATGATAGCCATAGGGCTCAAAACCATCCTTTCAAACAACCGTGTTATATTCGAAAGACTGGGAAATAAACTAGTAATAGGTCGCATTGTTTAAGTGTACATTTTGTTCACAGAAGAGCTGTACAGATTTTAGATTCATTACATCACGTTTTTCCGTTATTACTTATGCAAGAAACTGTCAATCGATTTTTCGAGCTTTAATACGAATCGTATCAAGCTCTCTCCACTGACCAAGCTAACTGTCAAGCATTTGGATAAGCGACATGTTAAAAAAATAAACTTATCGCAGTAAAGTAATTCACATTTAGTAGTCAAAATGACGATGCAGTCGCAAGAACAGATCCACATATTTTCGGATTACGGAATATTCAACTGCCGAGTCAGGAGAATTACTTGCATTGCAAACTTAAACAAAAGTAATCTTATTACTTATGAATTATTTCGTTTCATACTGCTGCGATACAACACAATTTTTATCAAAAGAAGGTTTAAAGAGTAAAATTACTATTTATAACTGTCTAAAACGTTTTGAGAATCTTTTGAAGATTTTGCTTTGTCTAAGCATCAAGCAATTAAATGGCTTAACTCTCGGACGTTCCAGCTGCAATCATTTACCTTATATTTTATCCTTCAGTGTATATATCTTAACTTTAGATGGTTACATAACACAGAGAAAAAATTCATTGGCAGTAAAAAAAGTTTCGCGTACAAAATCACGATTTATCGCGTGTACTATGCGCTTGTGTCTTTTCAAGATATCCCAGTAGAAGACGAAATTATTGACAATTTACGATATTAAGCTGTTTTCCACCACTTTTTGTTTATTTAAATATTTATCAATTCAAGCGTCCATGCTTGTTTTAAAATTGAATGTGACACCTCTTGCGGTCAAGCTCTACTGCCCAGTCAGTAGTTGTTGACCTTGCGTTTGAAGCACAGGCTGAGAGAATGTTTCGAAAATCTGAAAAATGTGACTTCATAATGTTGCTTTTAATTCGCACCATTAGTTTCATAGGAATATCAGTTCATTCCCACTGCAGGTGTCATTTACAAAGAAATGTTCTATACCATATTTAAAAACTACAATTATGATTTCATTTCTCTCGTTACACGCGCATGAATTCGTGGTATTTAGCTGGAGTTAACAAATTGTTATTTGCTGAGCTAGCATGTATATTCACAAGAGAGCTCAGAGTAGATAGAAATTGCCGGTTCACCAACACACGGATTGATGCGGAGCAGCGGAGCAAGGGGGGCGTGGTCTATTGATGACGTCATCGCCACCTGGCGGTCGATTTGGACCAATCAGGAGAAGGCCATGATCTTAGCGCCCCCTTGCGGGAAAACCTGGAACCTTGTAGTACAGCAGAATCTTGAAGAGAGTATGTTTTCCGCGGAGCGCCACCTATAGGTCAAATATGGAACTAAATTACGTATAAGGTTACGGATCTATATTTTCAGTGCTGCCATCTATTTTATAAAAATCACAACTGAATTTTACATTTAATTTTACAGAAGATATATATTTTTAAAAGTTTGTCCTGAGCTAGGACCGAACCCGGGATCTCACGGTTGGCAAGCCAACGCCCTACCCACTCGTCCAGCGAGTCTTGTTATTGTACGGTATTATAAGGTATTTAAAGAGTGAATATTTTAAAGGGAACTTGACAAATATGATAGAGGATTCTGTGGTATTATATTATTTTAATTAGTTAATTAATTAATTATTTTTTTTAAATATAATACATACTAAGCGCCCCCTAGCGGGAAAAACTTGAACTAAACTAGAACTTTAAATATTTAAGATTGTAAAACGATTTTACGCTGTTACCAAACATGTAGTGAATAAATTATATTTTGAAATTCTGATATCGAGAATTTTACGCTGCAGGCGCCATCTATTGGTAAAAATTACAACTACATTTAAAATTTAATTTTGTAAAAGGTTTTATTTTAGTTTAAATTCTAAATTAAAATATATTATTAACTTACTATTTTTTTAACGATAGTAGTAATTAGTAAAAAATAATTATAATTACTTATTATTATTTTAAAGACATATCTAATTTATAAATAATATTTGAAAAATATTCTATTAAAAGGAGTATTTACAAGTCTTTTAACATTAAATCTATAAGAGAAGATATTAACAAGGATATTTTTACGCATAAAATTATTGAAAACAGCTGTTAAATTTAAAATATCTTTAATTTTCATGCTAATATCAATTTCAAGTATAATATAACTTAGATATATCTTTAAACCCATTTAAACATAACTTGAAGACATTAAATTATACAATTACCATCTAGAACCTGAAACTTAAAACATATTATCAATTTAATAGTTTGGAAAAAGTATTTATTACAGAACATTCCATACTAGTATAAAATAATAAGAAATTTTTACATAGATAGGCTAAAACGAATATTTTTTTTTCTTTTACTTGATATTTTTACACATGAAATTATTTTACAACAAGCGTTAAGTTTAAAATATCTATAATTTTTCTTAAGAATATTACTTTGCAGTATAATATAATTTAGATAGAGCTTTGAATCCATGAAATATGATTCAATCTAGATAATTATTTAAATTAAATACACATAACATACCAATCCATACTATTAAATCTACAAGAGAAGATATTAAATTTACGCTAAAAAATTTTTTTAATTGTCGACATATACATACTGCAATAGTCTACATTATTATCAAAAAGTTCATTGAATTATATTCTATAACAGAGAGAATATTTTTATGAATTTACTAGAATTAATTATCAAAAATAAATATAACGTCATCTATTAATTAAAAATGAAACTTAGAAAATTTAATACATGGTTTTGAGTATATTTTTCAAAACTTTAAATATTTTTAGTCGAAGGGCTTATTTTCAGAACTTTAAAATTGTTTGCTATGTTTTTTAACGTGATATATAATTTTTACATAGATACATTCGCAAAATAATACAAAATAATAAGAAATTTTTACATAATGAAAGCTAACAAGGGATATTTTTAGACATAAAATTATTTAAACAAAGCGGGAATTCCCCAGTAGAGTTATTTTTTCCTTTTAATATTAGAAATAAAAACTGAAATATGATTCAATCTAGATAATTATTTAAATTAAATACACATAACATACCAATCCATACTATTAAATCTACAAGAGAAGATATTAAATTTACGCTAAAAAATTTTTTAATTGTCGACATATACATACTGCAATAGTCTACATTATTATCAAAAAGTTCATTGAATTATATTCTATAACAGAGAGAATATTTTTATGAATTTACTAGAATTAATTATCAAAAATAAATATAACGTCATCTATTGATTAAAAATGAAACTTAGAAAATTTAATACATGGTTTTGAGTATATTTTTCAAAACTTTAAATATTTTTAGTCGAAGGGCTTATTTTCAGGACTTTAAAATTGTTTTGCTATGTTTTTTAACGTGATATATAATTTTACATAGATACATTCGCAAAATAATACAAAATAATAAGAAATTTTTACATAGATAGGCTAAAACGAATATTTTTTTTTCTTTTACTTGATATTTTTACACATGAAATTATTTTACAACAAGCGTTAAGTTTAAAATATCTTTAATTTTTCTTAAGAATATTACTTTGCAGTATAATATAATTTAGATAGAGCTTTAAAACCATTGTAACATTTGGTATAGAAAAATTATTATTTAATCTTATCTTGAAAGGCATTCCATGAAAGCTAACAAGGGATATTTTTAGACATAAAATTATTTAAACAAAGCGGGAATTCCCCAGTAGAGTTATTTTTTCCTTTTAATATTAGAAATAAAAACTGAAATATGATTCAATCTAGATAATTATTTAAATTAAATACACATAACATACCAATCCATACTATTAAATCTGCAAGAGAAGGTATCAAATTTATCTCGCGATGTTAATAGAGAAGATTCTTACATTATCTGAATAATACAGACTTTATCATGTTTAGAAGATATTTACAAGAGTTCATTTTAGAATTAAATGAATCATGGTTTGAATCCTACAACAGTAGGGGGTATATGCAAACATGAAGACTTTAAATTATACAATTACCATCTAGAACCTGAAACTTAAAAATATATGCACCAATTTAAGTATCTTTATATAGTTTATGTACAGTTTTGAATATATTTCAAACCTTAAACGTTTTTCCAACTTTGAAACTATATTATAAGTTAAGACGCTTACTAAAATTAAAAAACATTTTATAGAGGTAAAGACTTGAAAGATAAAATTTACAAGTTTTAATCCTAAATATTATATTTTATCCAGAAATGTAGACTATTAATATATGATTTTAAACCTAACATGCTTTCAACGATTACCTAAATTGCGATATAATGTTAAATTCCATAGATTATTTCACAGATTTTAAGATATTTATTTAACCTAAGATGTTTATAAATCCTATCCAAATTGGAATAGTGTTTGCATATCATCATAAACAACTAAATATTATCATTTTCATGGGTTTTAAGGTATTTATTCAACATAAGATGTTTATAAATCCTACCTAAATTGGAATAGTTTCTGCATATCAACATAGACTGCGTAAACAACCAAATATTAACTTAATTTAAATAAGAGCATATAATTTCCTTTTTGATAACTTAAATATATATATATCATACATGTTGCTAAATTAAAATTCTTGTTATACTTTCGTATAAGATAGTTTTTTTTACATACAAGAACAGAAATAATATAGACTTTATTATGTTTAGAAGATTTGCAGATATTTAAAGCAGTTCACTTAACTTTAGAAGTAAATGGATCAGAGTTTGAATTCTACTGCAATAGAGGTAGTTTAACTTCACAATTATAATCTAAACAGATAACAAATCTTTGAAAAAAATATTCTATAAAAAGCAATAAAATATATTATGGAAACTTCAAATTAATTTATGATAGGTTTCATTAAATATTCTGCAAACGCTATGAAACATTTCGTATAGAAAATAATTACCATTTGATCTTACCTTTAAAATCTATAGTTTATGCACTTAATTCATATAATTTTTTACAAAAACAAGCTTTAACTGCATAAGAAGATATTATATTTGTCCCGCACATACATATAAACTTAAAACATATTAAAACTTACTAGTTCCCTTATAAAGGTTTCAAGACTTTAAAATTTTTTTTTTTACTATGTTTTAAATCTAATCTATAATTTACATAGATATAACCATTAATAAATTGTTTTACATAGAAAAAAGCATACATCGCACCTAAAATTTTAGTTTTCTTATCAAAATAACCTGCAAAACTTTCATCGAAACAAATGTTTATTATGTTAAAAAAATCAAACACCTATTGATATTACTTTGAAATATTATGCAAATAATAAATTTGAATAAGTTTTACATCAGAAATTATTTTCCGACAATTGCTAAAGAAAATTTATACTATAAGTTTAAAACGCTTCCTAACACTTAAAATTTTATCATTCTATAAGGAGTATAATTTCTTTTAAATCATGCATAAACATCTATATATTAACATAATTCACATAATAGCATATGACTTCCTTTTAATAACATAAATATACATATCATAAATGCAGCTAAATTAAAATTCATGATATACTTTCGTATAAGATAGTTTTCTACATGCAATTACCCAAAATATTTTATCCATACAGCAACAGAAATAATACAGACTTTATCATGTTTAGAAGATATTTACATGAGTTCATTTTAGAAGTAAATTGACCAAGGTTTAAATCTTACAGCGGTAGGGGTATACGCAGACAATATTTTTATATGAGAACCTACTTACAATAGATCTTAAAATTAAAATAAGTTTTGTTAAGAATAAAACTATGCTGTAGATTTTATAATCTAAGCATATACCACACTGTCATAGTTAACATTTTCAAAACTTAATGGTTTAAAATATATTATTATAAAACATATAAAATACTTACGGCATTAGTAGAAATATTCTGCATTGGAAAAAAATCTGGAGCTTATAATTAGCCATACTTCTAAAACGAGACCCAATTGA
The DNA here is from genome assembly GCA_907164885.2 of Dolomedes plantarius. Classification (NCBI taxonomy): domain Eukaryota; kingdom Metazoa; phylum Arthropoda; class Arachnida; order Araneae; family Dolomedidae; genus Dolomedes; species Dolomedes plantarius. The sequence goes on along the minus strand of OU015491.1, from coordinate 79,120,287 downwards.
AAAATATACAAGTCACGTTAGTTAATCTTGATTATTTGCTGTTAATTTTCCGTTACAGTCACAGTTATCTTCTCAAAATGAATCAATGATAAGATAAATAATTATTTTGCTATCATTTAACGAATCGTTCACGTTCCTTTTATTTTATTTGTCAAGAGTTGCCAAGAGTTGGCAACGATTGTAGAACGACTTTCAAAAATCTAACCCCTAGTGTTTACACAAGAAGTAGATTATTATTATCTTATACACGAGAGTATACTGTGGGAAAAGATCAGATAATATGTTTAATCAAAGTTAAACAATTGATACACGTTTTGCTAATCAAAACTTTATTCGATAGGTTAATTTTCAAATCTGAAACAAGCTTTGCTAACTGCTAATACAGTTTATTAATGTTGTTAATAGAGTTTTTAATAACGAAGTTGTTCGATTAATGCTTGCAAAACTGCAACTACTAAGTTGATCGAATATATATTAAATTGTATTAAGTTAAAATTCTAGTTTTCACATGAAAAAACATTATGCAACATAAGTATTAAAATTAAGTCTTTGAAATATTCTATAAAAAGTAATGAAATATACTATGGAGACACTTACCCATTGTTGCTAAGCTTGACATTAATTAATAAAATAATTATAAAGATCTATTAATAATACTTTGAAATATTCTATAAAAGGTAACTTAGAATAATTTTTAAACATGATTATTCTATAAAAAATACAATATTATCAGTAACAGCAGCAGATAGTATATTCAAGATTATTGAAAACAACGTAACAGAGAATAAAATTTTAGATTATAAAGCAACAAAGGCTAATTTTCAAATGTACACTGTCAACCTCTACTATCAGTATTTTACGATTCATTGAAGTGGAAGTTATAGTTAAGTTCTTATTCTCACTTAACATTTTAATAACTTAAAAGTTTAACGTTGTATTGTACAACCGACACTCATCAGAATAATATAAATTGCTAGTAATCTTATCTAATGACGAAATAAAATAAACTATGAGTCATAGAAACTTATCTTATCTGATATAGCGAACCTTTAATTCAGTCGCTTGCTAGATTTTCAATCGGAGAGGGCTGTTTTAGAGTGCTTGTGCTGTTTATCTGTTAGATTATGAAACCTGCATTTAAAAAAATGAAGGAACAGCTTGTTCCCGAAAAAGATTGGTATGAGCAAAATTATGAAAATACAGATTTTTGCATGCATAATTTTGCTGAAGGAATCTTAAATGTTTTAAAAATTGAACAGAGAAAAAAAGAAGTTAATTGCTTCGGCCCATCAATGATAAAATATTTCAATCTTGGATGTAATATTCTTGGATGTAATGTTTTTGCAACTGTCCACATGCATATCAGTGGTGCAGCAGTCCACATCACTAAATTTAAAGAAAGTCACCTACATAAACTTCAAAGGGAAAAAGGAGTGTCAATGCATGGAGATACCTGGATTGAATTTAATAAGAAACTTCCTACCATCTCAACTGAATATAAAGACACTTCATGTATTGCAAACAACGAAATAATCGCTATTATAGATCAGGAAGTGTGTATTCTACAGGGGATGTATCGCATGAAAAATGCTAATTATGACTTAGATTCCGGAATTAAGTTGAATAGATATGAACTAAAACAACTTTGTGATTATGCTTCAGACATTACAGACTGTGTCGAACACACAATTTTATGTCGTACTTTGCCTCACATTCTACAAGAAAATATTGCCGATTCCATCTCCGATTGTTTTAAAGAACATTGTAATGTAGATGATGCGCTTGAAAATTTTTTCAGATGTGTTAAACAAGAACTGTTCAATGTATGTCATAAACTGTTTAAATGTGAAGGATGTATTATGAACCACCCCTCCCAATATCAACATTTGTGTCTAAAAAGCAGTGCTTTAGAAAAATATAAGAGTCTTGGTAAAATACCAATTTTTCATATAAGTATTCAAGATATTGTTAAAAATATATGTGATACATATTGTACATGTGCATACATTAATACTGAAATTTTTAAAAATCTTTGCGTCGATGATTTTAAATACTATTTTGAAAACGGAATAGTTAAAGTGTAAATACTTTTGGATTATTCTAATGATTTGAAATTTCACTCTAAGGAATATCTTCAAGAATTGTAAGAATTGTTTTAGATATGTTAAATAAAGGTTGCTTTAAGGATGAATTATTCCATTTTTTTTATGTCTCAAATGATATCAAAAAATATTTATTATAATTTAAAGATATATTAATAATTTTTAAGATATCATTTACATTAAAACACACATAGACATAAAAAAAATGGAATAATTCATCCTTAAAGCAACCTTTATTTAACATATCTAAAACAATTCTTACAATTCTTGAAGATATTCCTTAGAGTGAAATTTCAAATCATTAGAATAATCCAAAAGTATTTACACTTTAACTATTCCGTTTTCAAAATAGTATTTAAAATCATCGACGCAAAGATTTTTAAAAATTTCAGTATTAATGTATGCACATGTACAATATGTATCACATATATTTTTAACAATATCTTGAATACTTATATGAAAAATTGGTATTTTACCAAGACTCTTATATTTTTCTAAAGCACTGCTTTTTAGACACAAATGTTGATATTGGGAGGGGTGGTTCATAATACATCCTTCACATTTAAACAGTTTATGACATACATTGAACAGTTCTTGTTTAACACATCTGAAAAAATTTTCAAGCGCATCATCTACATTACAATGTTCTTTAAAACAATCGGAGATGGAATCGGCAATATTTTCTTGTAGAATGTGAGGCAAAGTACGACATAAAATTGTGTGTTCGACACAGTCTGTAATGTCTGAAGCATAATCACAAAGTTGTTTTAGTTCATATCTATTCAACTTAATTCCGGAATCTAAGTCATAATTAGCATTTTTCATGCGATACATCCCCTGTAGAATACACACTTCCTGATCTATAATAGCGATTATTTCGTTGTTTGCAATACATGAAGTGTCTTTATATTCAGTTGAGATGGTAGGAAGTTTCTTATTAAATTCAATCCAGGTATCTCCATGCATTGACACTCCTTTTTCCCTTTGAAGTTTATGTAGGTGACTTTCTTTAAATTTAGTGATGTGGACTGCTGCACCACTGATATGCATGTGGACAGTTGCAAAAACATTACATCCAAGAATATTACATCCAAGATTGAAATATTTTATCATTGATGGGCCGAAGCAATTAACTTCTTTTTTTCTCTGTTCAATTTTTAAAACATTTAAGATTCCTTCAGCAAAATTATGCATGCAAAAATCTGTATTTTCATAATTTTGCTCATACCAATCTTTTTCGGGAACAAGCTGTTCCTTCATTTTTTTAAATGCAGGTTTCATAATCTAACAGATAAACAGCACAAGCACTCTAAAACAGCCCTCTCCGATTGAAAATCTAGCAAGCGACTGAATTAAAGGTTCGCTATATCAGATAAGATAAGTTTCTATGACTCATAGTTTATTTTATTTCGTCATTAGATAAGATTACTAGCAATTTATATTATTCTGATGAGTGTCGGTTGTACAATACAACGTTAAACTTTTAAGTTATTAAAATGTTAAGTGAGAATAAGAACTTAACTATAACTTCCACTTCAATGAATCGTAAAATACTGATAGTAGAGGTTGACAGTGTACATTTGAAAATTAGCCTTTGTTGCTTTATAATCTAAAATTTTATTCTCTGTTACGTTGTTTTCAATAATCTTGAATATACTATCTGCTGCTGTTACTGATAATATTGTATTTTTTATAGAATAATCATGTTTAAAAATTATTCTAAGTTACCTTTTATAGAATATTTCAAAGTATTATTAATAGATCTTTATAATTATTTTATTAATTAATGTCAAGCTTAGCAACAATGGGTAAGTGTCTCCATAGTATATTTCATTACTTTTTATAGAATATTTCAAAGACTTAATTTTAATACTTATGTTGCATAATGTTTTTTCATGTGAAAACTAGAATTTTAACTTAATACAATTTAATATATATTCGATCAACTTAGTAGTTGCAGTTTTGCAAGCATTAATCGAACAACTTCGTTATTAAAAACTCTATTAACAACATTAATAAACTGTATTAGCAGTTAGCAAAGCTTGTTTCAGATTTGAAAATTAACCTATCGAATAAAGTTTTGATTAGCAAAACGTGTATCAATTGTTTAACTTTGATTAAACATATTATCTGATCTTTTCCCACAGTATACTCTCGTGTATAAGATAATAATAATCTACTTCTTGTGTAAACACTAGGGGTTAGATTTTTGAAAGTCGTTCTACAATCGTTGCCAACTCTTGGCAACTCTTGACAAATAAAATAAAAGGAACGTGAACGATTCGTTAAATGATAGCAAAATAATTATTTATCTTATCATTGATTCATTTTGAGAAGATAACTGTGACTGTAACGGAAAATTAACAGCAAATAATCAAGATTAACTAACGTGACTTGTATATTTTTCAATTGGGTCTCGTTTTAGAAGTATGGCTAATTATAAGCTCCAGATTTTTTTCCAATGCAGAATATTTCTACTAATGCCGTAAGTATTTTATATGTTTTATAATAATATATTTTAAACCATTAAGTTTTGAAAATGTTAACTATGACAGTGTGGTATATGCTTAGATTATAAAATCTACAGCATAGTTTTATTCTTAACAAAACTTATTTTAATTTTAAGATCTATTGTAAGTAGGTTCTCATATAAAAATATTGTCTGCGTATACCCCTACCGCTGTAAGATTTAAACCTTGGTCAATTTACTTCTAAAATGAACTCATGTAAATATCTTCTAAACATGATAAAGTCTGTATTATTTCTGTTGCTGTATGGATAAAATATTTTGGGTAATTGCATGTAGAAAACTATCTTATACGAAAGTATATCATGAATTTTAATTTAGCTGCATTTATGATATGTATATTTATGTTATTAAAAGGAAGTCATATGCTATTATGTGAATTATGTTAATATATAGATGTTTATGCATGATTTAAAAGAAATTATACTCCTTATAGAATGATAAAATTTTAAGTGTTAGGAAGCGTTTTAAACTTATAGTATAAATTTTCTTTAGCAATTGTCGGAAAATAATTTCTGATGTAAAACTTATTCAAATTTATTATTTGCATAATATTTCAAAGTAATATCAATAGGTGTTTGATTTTTTTAACATAATAAACATTTGTTTCGATGAAAGTTTTGCAGGTTATTTTGATAAGAAAACTAAAATTTTAGGTGCGATGTATGCTTTTTTCTATGTAAAACAATTTATTAATGGTTATATCTATGTAAAATTATAGATTAGATTTAAAACATAGTAAAAAAAAAAATTTTAAAGTCTTGAAACCTTTATAAGGGAACTAGTAAGTTTTAATATGTTTTAAGTTTATATGTATGTGCGGGACAAATATAATATCTTCTTATGCAGTTAAAGCTTGTTTTTGTAAAAAATTATATGAATTAAGTGCATAAACTATAGATTTTAAAGGTAAGATCAAATGGTAATTATTTTCTATACGAAATGTTTCATAGCGTTTGCAGAATATTTAATGAAACCTATCATAAATTAATTTGAAGTTTCCATAATATATTTTATTGCTTTTTATAGAATATTTTTTTCAAAGATTTGTTATCTGTTTAGATTATAATTGTGAAGTTAAACTACCTCTATTGCAGTAGAATTCAAACTCTGATCCATTTACTTCTAAAGTTAAGTGAACTGCTTTAAATATCTGCAAATCTTCTAAACATAATAAAGTCTATATTATTTCTGTTCTTGTATGTAAAAAAAACTATCTTATACGAAAGTATAACAAGAATTTTAATTTAGCAACATGTATGATATATATATATTTAAGTTATCAAAAAGGAAATTATATGCTCTTATTTAAATTAAGTTAATATTTGGTTGTTTACGCAGTCTATGTTGATATGCAGAAACTATTCCAATTTAGGTAGGATTTATAAACATCTTATGTTGAATAAATACCTTAAAACCCATGAAAATGATAATATTTAGTTGTTTATGATGATATGCAAACACTATTCCAATTTGGATAGGATTTATAAACATCTTAGGTTAAATAAATATCTTAAAATCTGTGAAATAATCTATGGAATTTAACATTATATCGCAATTTAGGTAATCGTTGAAAGCATGTTAGGTTTAAAATCATATATTAATAGTCTACATTTCTGGATAAAATATAATATTTAGGATTAAAACTTGTAAATTTTATCTTTCAAGTCTTTACCTCTATAAAATGTTTTTTAATTTTAGTAAGCGTCTTAACTTATAATATAGTTTCAAAGTTGGAAAAACGTTTAAGTTTTGAAATATATTCAAACCTGTACATAAACTATATAAAGATACTTAAATTGGTGCATATATTTTTAAGTTTCAGGTTCTAGATGGTAATTGTATAATTTAAAGTCTTCATGTTTGCATATACCCCCTACTGTTGTAGGATTCAAACCATGATTCATTTAATTCTAAAATGAACTCTTGTAAATATCTTCTAAACATGATAAAGTCTGTATTATTTCAGATAATGTAAGAATCTTCTCTATTAACATCGCGAGATAAATTTGATACCTTCTCTTGCAGATTTAATAGTATGGATTGGTATGTTATGTGTATTTAATTTAAATAATTATCTAGATTGAATCATATTTCAGTTTTTATTTCTAATATTAAAAGGAAAAAATAACTCTACTGGGGAATTCCCGCTTTGTTTAAATAATTTTATGTCTAAAAATATCCCTTGTTAGCTTTCATGGAATGCCTTTCAAGATAAGATTAAATAATAATTTTTCTATACCAAATGTTACAATGGTTTTAAAGCTCTATCTAAATTATATTATACTGCAAAGTAATATTCTTAAGAAAAATTAAAGATATTTTAAACTTAACGCTTGTTGTAAAATAATTTCATGTGTAAAAATATCAAGTAAAAGAAAAAAAAATATTCGTTTTAGCCTATCTATGTAAAAATTTCTTATTATTTTGTATTATTTTGCGAATGTATCTATGTAAAATTATATATCACGTTAAAAAACATAGCAAAACAATTTTAAAGTCCTGAAAATAAGCCCTTCGACTAAAAATATTTAAAGTTTTGAAAAATATACTCAAAACCATGTATTAAATTTTCTAAGTTTCATTTTTAATCAATAGATGACGTTATATTTATTTTTGATAATTAATTCTAGTAAATTCATAAAAATATTCTCTCTGTTATAGAATATAATTCAATGAACTTTTTGATAATAATGTAGACTATTGCAGTATGTATATGTCGACAATTAAAAAAATTTTTTAGCGTAAATTTAATATCTTCTCTTGTAGATTTAATAGTATGGATTGGTATGTTATGTGTATTTAATTTAAATAATTATCTAGATTGAATCATATTTCAGTTTTTATTTCTAATATTAAAAGGAAAAAATAACTCTACTGGGGAATTCCCGCTTTGTTTAAATAATTTTATGTCTAAAAATATCCCTTGTTAGCTTTCATTATGTAAAAATTTCTTATTATTTTGTATTATTTTGCGAATGTATCTATGTAAAATTATATATCACGTTAAAAAACATAGCAAAACAATTTTAAAGTTCTGAAAATAAGCCCTTCGACTAAAAATATTTAAAGTTTTGAAAAATATACTCAAAACCATGTATTAAATTTTCTAAGTTTCATTTTTAATTAATAGATGACGTTATATTTATTTTTGATAATTAATTCTAGTAAATTCATAAAAATATTCTCTCTGTTATAGAATATAATTCAATGAACTTTTTGATAATAATGTAGACTATTGCAGTATGTATATGTCGACAATTAAAAAAATTTTTTAGCGTAAATTTAATATCTTCTCTTGTAGATTTAATAGTATGGATTGGTATGTTATGTGTATTTAATTTAAATAATTATCTAGATTGAATCATATTTCATGGATTCAAAGCTCTATCTAAATTATATTATACTGCAAAGTAATATTCTTAAGAAAAATTATAGATATTTTAAACTTAACGCTTGTTGTAAAATAATTTCATGTGTAAAAATATCAAGTAAAAGAAAAAAAAATATTCGTTTTAGCCTATCTATGTAAAAATTTCTTATTATTTTTATACTAGTATGGAATGTTCTGTAATAAATACTTTTTCCAAACTATTAAATTGATAATATGTTTTAAGTTTCAGGTTCTAGATGGTAATTGTATAATTTAATGTCTTCAAGTTATGTTTAAATGGGTTTAAAGATATATCTAAGTTATATTATACTTGAAATTGATATTAGCATGAAAATTAAAGATATTTTAAATTTAACAGCTGTTTTCAATAATTTTATGCGTAAAAATATCCTTGTTAATATCTTCTCTTATAGATTTAATGTTAAAAGACTTGTAAATACTCCTTTTAATAGAATATTTTTCAAATATTATTTATAAATTAGATATGTCTTTAAAATAATAATAAGTAATTATAATTATTTTTTACTAATTACTACTATCGTTAAAAAAATAGTAAGTTAATAATATATTTTAATTTAGAATTTAAACTAAAATAAAACCTTTTACAAAATTAAATTTTAAATGTAGTTGTAATTTTTACCAATAGATGGCGCCTGCAGCGTAAAATTCTCGATATCAGAATTTCAAAATATAATTTATTCACTACATGTTTGGTAACAGCGTAAAATCGTTTTACAATCTTAAATATTTAAAGTTCTAGTTTAGTTCAAGTTTTTCCCGCTAGGGGGCGCTTAGTATGTATTATATTTAAAAAAAATAATTAATTAATTAACTAATTAAAATAATATAATACCACAGAATCCTCTATCATATTTGTCAAGTTCCCTTTAAAATATTCACTCTTTAAATACCTTATAATACCGTACAATAACAAGACTCGCTGGACGAGTGGGTAGGGCGTTGGCTTGCCAACCGTGAGATCCCGGGTTCGGTCCTAGCTCAGGACAAACTTTTAAAAATATATATCTTCTGTAAAATTAAATGTAAAATTCAGTTGTGATTTTTATAAAATAGATGGCAGCACTGAAAATATAGATCCGTAACCTTATACGTAATTTAGTTCCATATTTGACCTATAGGTGGCGCTCCGCGGAAAACATACTCTCTTCAAGATTCTGCTGTACTACAAGGTTCCAGGTTTTCCCGCAAGGGGGCGCTAAGATCATGGCCTTCTCCTGATTGGTCCAAATCGACCGCCAGGTGGCGATGACGTCATCAATAGACCACGCCCCCCTTGCTCCGCTGCTCCGCATCAATCCGTGTGTTGGTGAACCGGCAATTTCTATCTACTGCTCAGTCAAACCAAGTGAACTGCTTGAAAGGAAAATAAAATCTAAATTTATATTTATTTAAATTTATATTAATTTATATTTATATTTATATTTTGTTTCTTCTGTTTTACTGTTCTTACGATAATTTCCTAGAAAATATATATATATGACATTATTAAGTAGGTATACCTGAAGTCAACTTACCAGTCAAAAGAAATTTTAAAAAATCGGCTCAATTTATCAAAACATTATAAAAGTATACTGAGAAAAACAAATATCAATAACCAAAAGACGTTAAACAGAGATAGAAACAAAAACAACCGCCTAAAGATAAGAGAGTGTGCTTTAATATTTTAAACGTGCGGAGCTGTCCTAGATCTAAAAATCCGATACATATCAAATCCAGTTCGGAGAGGAAGAAAAAAAAATTCACTCTCCAGAAATCTGGATATCTTTCGGTTTCGGGCGGTCTAAATATATACGAGCAAAGAATGGAAATGTCAAACGTCATAAGGAAGGCCCTGAAGAAATTTGCAGAAAATGGGATGAGCTCAAAGTTTCGTATAAGGTGCTCTCAGTTTCATCTTTCACTATGCACCAGCTTATCAAAATTTATTCGTTATCGAATATAGTATCAGAACTGGATTTTATGCTGCAATTAAAGTTAGTCTAACCTTTTCAATACGGGGTGGGATAGCATGTATCCCAAGAATACGGGCCATATATATATATATATATATATATATATATATATATATATATATATATATATATATACACTGCTGGCCACCCAAATTGCAACACCAAGAAAGACAAGAGATATCACAATAAAATTTATTTTGTAGATAACATGTTGACCAAGTATCAAATGATTAAATTTATAGACTTCTGTGAAGTATGGTTCCTGCCAAAATCAGTAGCCAGAGTAGCCGCCATTGTTGGAGATCACCGCTGCTACACGCCTCGGCATTGATTCAAAGAGACTTTGGATGAGTTCTTGGGGTACAGCAGACCAAGCAGCTTCCACACGTTGCCAAAGTTGATCTGCTGTGGCAGCTTGGGATAGAATCTGGGTCAATCGTAGAGCAACCATCGACCACATGTTTTCTATCGGCGAAAGATCCGGAGAGCGAGGCGGCCAGGGAAGCAATTCAATCTGGTGATTGACGAAGAACCGTTGGACAATGCGTGCCACGTGTGGTCGCGCATTATCCTCTTGAAATATGGCTGTGGGCAAGCCCTGAAGGTAAGGAAGGACAACTGGCTCCAACACCTCGGAGATGTAGCGCTGGCTGTTTAAAGTACCGACAATGCGTACTAGAGGTGTGCGAGAGTGATATCCAATACCGCCCCATACCATAATACCCGGTGCAGGACCAGTGTGGCGGTGCATAACGCAGCTGTTCAGCATCCTCTCTTCACGGTGTCTCCAGACTCGAATGCGACCATCGTGGTGTTGCAGACAGAAGCGTGACTCGTCAGTAAAGACAATTTGATTCCATTCTGCCGTCCACATCCTTCTGTAATCGCACCATTGGCGGCGGAGACGTCTGTGGTTCTTCGTCAAGGGTAGACAAAGCAATGGACGTCTTGCGGACAGACCACTCTGCTGTAAACGGCGTCGAATGGTACGCGCAGACACTGGATGATGCGTTACAGACTGCATGTGCTGTGCTATGGTTCGTGATGTGACTGAGCGATCCGTCACTGCCATGCGCACAATTTGCCTGTCATCACGTGAAGTGGTGCGCTGAGGTGGATGCGATCGAACACGCCGGTCCGTCGTACCCTCCTGCATCCAACGATCACATATCCGCATTACAGTTGTTTGGTTTCGTCCAACACGACTACCGATTTCCCTGAAAGAAAATCCACAATCTCGGTAGGCCACTATCCTTCCTCTGTTGAACTCGGATACTTTATCAAAAGATGATCGCTGTTTTCGACGAGGCATAATTGATCGTTTTTTTTTAAAAAACCACAAG
>OU015491.1:79066448-79103948 GCA_907164885.2 Dolomedes plantarius | reverse complement strand
TGCCTTTTGAAGTGTTAGAAGAGGTATTCTATCCCATTCCTCTTGAACAGCTTTCCAGAGTCCTGTAAGGGTTTTGGGACGACGTTTGGAAAATGCAGATTTTAAAAGTCCGAAAGCACAAAAATCCATAGGTGATACATCGGGAGATTTAGTAGGGATATCAGTGAAGGGTATGGTCTTGATACCAGTTTTTTGTTCCATTTCTTTTAGGAAATTTACAGTGGATTTTGATGTGTGACTGCTAGATTTGTCCGGATGGAGTCTCACAGATTAATGTCACTGTGGGTAAAGCGATGGTATTTCATTCAGAAAAATTGGCGATAAAATATGTTCCTGATAGTATTTGGAGTTAATCTTGACATTTTTTCCACTCTCTTTATTTTTAACTTGCCATCATAAGAAAAACCAGCAACAATCATGAATCCCTTAGAAAAACTTTCTTTCGATTCATTGAACCATGTACTTAAAATTTTTTCTCCCCTTTTATGATAATAAATGGCTCTTTTTTTGTTGCAATCATTTAAATGCTCCCATGATTCATCTATTGTGACAATTGTTTTCCTTTTTCTTTGGATAAGTGTTTCTCATATAGAATTCTGCAGCGTGTCCTGCGTTCAGCGATATGATTTAGAAGAAGACGATGCACATTGCGTTTTTTCGCTTTCTTAAGATTTAAATCAACGTTTATCATTTTGTTTACAGTGGATACCGAGCATTTTAATGATTTTGCAACTGTCCTTTGACTAGAGGGATTTTCTTTTAACATTAAACAACGTACTTTTGCAATAGTCGAAGATGTCCGTTTTTTCCTTGGATACTTGTTTGGAATTTTTGTCCCACTTGAGGCTCCAATTTGACGTTTTTTTCCTTTCTTGTTGACGATATTACCTATCGACGATTTAGATATCACAAAACCATGACTCTCACATCGTTTTTGGATAACGGAGTATGCATATTTCTCTTCGGAAAGAGCATAAATGTAGCCTTCGAACAAACTGCTTTGTTAAAAACGTCATTTTGAATAAAAACAAAACTTTCAAGCCGCAGACGATAATTTTGACTTTTAAAAACTTAGTACAATTGCAATTATTTTTTTGCAGCAAACGATTTTCTATTACCGCTTACCAAAATCGTCTAAAAAATGTGCGAACAGCCTCTGTATATATATATATATATATATATACACACAGATGCTGTTCGCACATTTTTTAGACGACTTTGGTAAGCGGTAATAAAAAATCGTTTGCTGCAAAAGAAATAATTGCAATTGTACTATGTTTTTAAAAGTCAAAATTATCGTCTGCGGCTTGGAAGTTTTATTTTTATTCAAAATGGCGTTTTAACAAAGTAGTGGTTCGAAGGCTACATTTATGCTCTTTCCGAAGAGAAATATACATACTCCGTTATCCAAAAATAATGTGAGAGTCATGGTTTTGTGATATATAAAGCGTCGATAGGTAATATCGTCAACAAGAAAGGAAAAAAACGCCAAATTGGAGCCTCAAGTGGGACAAAAATTCCAAACAAGTATCCAAGGAAAAAACGGACATCTTCGACTATTGCAAAGGTACGTTGTTTAATGTTAAAAGAAAATCCCCCTAGTCAAAGGGCAGTTGCAAAATCATTAAAATGCTCGGTGTCCACTGTAAACAAAATGATAAACGTTGATTTAAATCTTAAGACAGCGAAAAAACTCAATGTGCATCGTCTTCTTCCGAATCATATCGCTGAACGCAGGACACGCTGCAGAATTCTATATGAGAAACACTTATCCAAAGAAAAATGGAAAACAATTGTCACAATAGATGAATCATGGGTGTATTTAAATGATTGCAACAAAAAAGAGCCATTTATTATCATAAAAGGGGAGAAAAAAATTTAACTACATGGTTCAAAGAATCGAAAGAAAGTTTTTCTAAGGGATTCATGATTGTTGTTGGTTTTTCTTATAATGGCAAGTTAAAAATAAAGAGACTGGGAAAAAATGTCAAGATTAACTCCAAATACTATCAGGAACATATTTTATCGCCAATTTTTCTGAATGAAATACTATCGCTTTACCCACAGTGTCATAAATCTGTGAGACTCCATCAGGACATAGCTAGCAGTCACACATCAAAATCCACTGTAAATTTCCTAAAAGAAATGGAACAAAAAACTGGTATCATGGCCATACCCTTCACTGATATCCCTACTAAATCTCCCGATGTATCACCTATGGATTTTTGTACTTTCGGACTTTAAAAATCTGCATTATCCAAACGTCGTCCCAAAACCCTTACAAGACTCTGGAAAGCTGTTCAGGGGGAATGGGATAGAATACCTCTTCTCACACTTCAAAAGGCATTATCATCCTGGAAATTGCGGTGTCGAAAGATAATTTAGAATAAGGGATGTCAAATTGAACATTTAAAACACAAGAATTTTATGTAATTTAGTTTTGTGAATACAATATACATCGTCTAAAAAATGTGTGTACAGCCTCTGTATATATATATATATATATATATATATATATATATATATATATATATATATATATATATATATATATATATATATATATATATATATATATATATATATATATATATATATATATATATATATATATGCTGACAGAACAGAGGTACATAAAGAAAAGGGACAGAATTAACAAAAATAAATATCTGAGTTCAAATAAAATTTTGTGTTATTTGTTTAGGTAAGATTTTATTTGAAAAGTTGTATGTAAGTAAATTTATACTTAAATATTTTAAGTCTCAGTTAAAGAAAGAAAAATAATTACCTTCATTGACGTAGATATAGAACTCGGAAACTCGATTCCTTCTTATTGGAATGACAAACATGACCTGTATGTCGTACAACTACGCCGTGGTATTATCCAATTTTCTTCGTAAATTGTTAAAAATACATATCTGAAAAGTACGCATTATTCTTATAATAGTTATAAATATTCTTTATACTCTGGTCTATAACATGGCGTAAATTATGACGGGATGAATTATTGAGCAAAACTAACCTAAAAATAAACTTTATGATGGCCAACAGAAACTAAACTCTTGATTTCTTTCCATAGTTAATTCTTTATGGAGACTTAACGATTTTTCCCTCTCCTCGTTGACTATTTATTTGATTTCTTGGAATTCATTGTTCTATCCAGTTGCTTTGATGATTCAAGAAAAGTTTAGTTAACATGGTAATGTCAGTAGGTAGTGTTTAATATACTATCGAGTTGACCTAGCTTTTAAAGTATTTCGTCATAAAAGCTTATTTTTCTCTTATTAAAGATATTTGTTAAAGATATCAGCTACCGTTAGAATAATGGCCTGATTTTCGTTTACATTTTTTGCCGTTTTAATATAGATTTTTTACTCATGTTATTAAAAGAATTTTCTTTAATTGTGCTCAAAGCATTTATTTCATAAAGGCCTTATATATATATATATATATATATATATAGATTACAAAAGTCAGAAAATAATTCACTGTAAACATATACTAAACAAAATCCACCCAATTTGCGCGAACAACATAACAAGGAGATTGCTATAATATTACAAAAGATCAAAATATGTTAATGAAAAAAGAATAAAGAAAAAAAGAAAAAATGTGGAGCAATGTCCAAAAATGGCCAGACAGGGGTTGCGACCTGTCTTACCCTGGTTGAACTAGTTTCAAATGCCAGGCAAACACTCCCGGTAGCCAGGACATCGCAAAACCTCGAGGGTACTTCGATATGACATCAATAGAATTTTACAGACTTAGAGTTACTGCGATTTAACATCTATCGTATATTACTAACATCAGGGAGGATGATGTATCGTTTTTGGTAATGTGATTGGTGTCTATTGTGGATTGTAAAAGAGGTTTGTAATAGTATATGTTTTAGTTGTGTTGATTAATATTTTCAAAAACTAGCTGTATTATATTATATTTCCAGTGTTCTTTCTCTATTTTGTTTCATTTTTATTCCAATTGAGTAGTATGTATGGTTGTGCGATGTCCTGGCTACCCGGAGTGTTTGCCTGGCATTTGAAACTAGTTCAACCGGGGTAAGACAGCTCGCAACTCCTGTCTGGCTATTTTTGGACATTGCGCTACATTTTTTCTTTTTTTCTTTATTCTTTTTTCATTAACATATTTTGATCTTTTGTAATATTTTTTATATATATATATATATATATATATATATATATATATATATATATATATATATATATATATATATATATATATATATATATATATATATATATATATATATAATCTTTCAAGACTTTCACTAAGGTGTTTTTTAAGCCAAAAAGTAAACATTGTATTACAGTTTCAATCTTTCAGTTAACCTAAGTTACTTTTGAAAAAATTTGTCTCATCAAACATTTTTAGTGCATAAATTTCTTCTAAGTATTTTTAAAATCTTTGTTGGGGTACAACCATTTTCATTTCTACTGCCTATTTTAAAACAACTTTAATAACTCTGCCAAGGTAATTTTCATTCTCCATGCTATATATATATATATATATATATATATATATATATATATATATATATATATATATATATATATATATATATATATATATATATACACATACATACATACATACATACATACATACATACATACATACATATATATATATATATATATATATATATATACACACATACATACATACATACATACATACATACATACATACATACATACATAAATACATACATACATACATGCATATATATATATATATATATATATATATATATATATACACATACATACATACATACATACATACATACCTACATACATAAATACATACATACATACATGCATATATATATATATATATATAAACATTCATATATATATATATATATATATATATATATATATATATATAAACATTCATATATATATATGAATGTTTGTTTGTTTGTTTGTTTGTTCGTATTTTATGCGCTGCCGTACCGTTCATCCGATTACGATGAAACTTGGTTGAACTTATGAAACTTGATGAAACTTATTGCTTGAACTTTCGCGATGGCTATAGACTATTTTCATTCCGCTACGACGTTCCATTCCCGAATTATGTTAGAAGTATCAACGGATATTGAAAATCGCCAAAAAAAAAAACCGCCAAATTTCCACGGATATTTTTGTTCAAAGCCATTGTAACATTTCATTGTTGCCAATAAAATTATAACATTTCCGTAAAAATAAATAGACATGAATTAAAAACGTGATTTATTCAAATATTGGTGCATGCAAGAATGAATTTGATATATTATTTTCATGTACATGGCAACGCCGGAATGTTTCTTTTTAAAAATGAAATTATATGGATGGAAAGTCATTCATTTTCTATGAATGTGTTATCTATCCATTTCATGAATTGAAACTATCCCAAGCTTCCTGTTCAAACTCAAATATACTGAAGGACACATTCACTTAGCTAGAAACACGTGCGTTTAGCCTTGACGCGATGATTTATATAACTGAAGTGACATTGAAACATAGCAGATGATTTAGTTTTGAGAAAGAATTACAATCATGAAATACATGTATATTATAATTAAGAAAGTCTGAAAGTGGCATTGAAACGTAGCAGACGATTTAGTTTTGAGAAAGAATTCCGAGCATGAAATACGTGTAGATACTTTTTCTATAATAATTACCAGATTTGCAGTGTTTTAATATTGAATGTGATCTCAATCCATTCAAACATTATTGATTATTTTTCTATAATAATAAATCCATTCAAATGTTATTGACTAGCTGTGAATTAATGCTTTAAAATACCCAAAAAGAGGAGAGCAACTTTTAATCCTGCAGAAGTAAGGGGGAAATGTCAAAGATTGTTGAGAAATGAGCAATGTGATGAAAAAAAACAGAAGAGCGCGAAGCCAACAGAATTCGAAATGCAGTTAGACGCACACAAGAATCTGAAGAAAAAACATTCCCAAGAGCTAGAAGGCAACAGAATTCGAATTGTAGTGATCCGAAGCAGTGAGACTGATGAAGAAACTTTTATACCCTTCGAACATACGATTGTCTTCGAGCTTCAACATCGAAAGGAGAGGAAAGCGATGAACAACGACAGCACCGACAACAAACTGATGCTATTTGCTACTGCAAAAGAATTTTAGCGAAAACTGTAGAACATCATGCGATTCGACATTATTAAAAAAATATTAAAATACAGTAAAAGATAAGTTCCTCAAACTATATTATATTAACTTTACTATATTCTTTATTATGTTCTAATAGATTTAATTTGAATATTTTCTTCTACATTATTTTGTCTATAAAAATATCCATTACGATTATTTTAAAAATATATCTTTTGTTTTTTTTATATCAATTGCATACATTGATCTTTGCATTTATTGTAATTATATATATATATATATATATATATATATATATATATATACTTATTTATTTTTTTGGAATTAATTGCATACGTTGACCGTTGTATTTAATTTGAATGTACTCCGTAGCGAAGTGCGGGTTTTTAGCTAGTATATATATATATATATATATATATATATATATATATACTCAAGTTATTAAATGAGACCGAAGATTTATAATAGAAGCATTATGATTCTTTTAAAATAGTACTAAAAACAGAATTTATTTTTTCCTTTTCAAAGGAGCAAAATCCCCAAAGGGAAAATCAAATTTTCTCAGTCTTCCACCTTTAATCACAATAGAAATAATAAACAAATCTTTTATACTTACATATTTATTTCTTACGTCCCGTGTTTTTTTCACTTAATATGAATTGTTTTGAAATGCAATTCCTAGCATTTTTGATGAATATTTCTAAAAAAAAATACTTAAACACCTATTTGCTCAAAGCACCACCAAGGAAAAATAAAGATGAACAATTTTATCCCTAGTCTGAGAAAATTCTCACCCTTTCGACATCAAAGAATTTTTTTTATAAAAGCCGTACGGATTTCGCACAGGAATTTTTTTTTTCTTTTGCTCGTTTCGACTTGAAATCCTTTCGTCTCCTTTTTATGCTATCTCGCCTCACAAAGAAATTTTATCATGGAATCCCATCTAATACTTTTGATGTATCTTTAATAATTTTTCTCGGTATGCATGGTATCGGAATTTTCAATAAACTCTGATGACAATATTAAAAAATCTTAATTTAAATTTCTTTCAGTTTATATTTAATAATTAATTGAAATTATTCTCATAATTTCTAACAATAAATGTTTTATGCTTAATAATGACTTTTTTACATATAATCCTAATAATAGCACAGATATCTCTCTTTCTCTGGAACGCTTCCGGAGAGACCGCTTCATAAATATATCAGCCTATGGCATCCATTTTGTTTTATGAGTTAGGCTTTACAAGTTAAAAGTAAAGTTAAAAAATATTATTTGCTATCTTAACCCAAATAATTTATTAGAAACAACGTTATATAGACACAAAGCAACTTTATTTCGATTTTTAGACGGCTGTAATAAACGGTTATGAAAGTTTCAAAACAGCTTGCCACCCTTTAAAACTGTTCTCAGCATAAAGTATCCTTTCATTATAACGCATTTTCGTCATGATATTCATATTCAATAGAGAATTATCTCTTTTCAGCCACCTTTCGAGTTATCGTAGTGTTTCATTTAAATTAATAAGTATTTATTTTATATACTCAGAACTTGAACGTGTAAACACGAGTGAGTCATTCATTCACCGTGATTCATTCATCGTCGTTAATTTAAGAAAAATTGAATCGGACAATCTTTTTTATAACTAAACAGTTTTTCCTTATTTTTTTTTAATATATTTATTTATATTTTAACCATATAATATATATATATCTTAACCAGATATTACCACAATGTCAAATTTAGTATCTCGGAAAGTTGCAAACTCGAAGCATGCGTAGTGATATGTTCAAATCTGTCTTTACGGTAGCGTGCTTTTCAAAGCGAATACCTAACATAACCGCAACATTTTCTTTAAATTTTAAAAGTGTTTAATTGAATAATTCTAAATTTCCAACACACGTGGCTTTCATGTGCTCACATGTGGCTTTCATGTGATTTTTCGTAAAGCATTCTATTACGATGATAATGTTTTTAATTTCTGTTTAATATTGTATTTTTAATATTGCTTTTAATAGTACTTTATAACGACTTATGTTCGATTTCTTATTTTTAATATTACTTTTAATTAATATATATATATTTATGCTACTAAAGTAAGTTTTATTTTATTAAATTTCCTTAAATTAATTTATAAAATAATAACTTCTGGTGTTTGTGGTATAATTGATAACAGCTTCAGTCTAATTAGTAAACTACAAACATTAAATAATTGTAAATCAATTCTTACTTTCAATTTAAAAGATTTATTCAATAATATCAACATAAATGAATCAAATAGAGTAATTATAAAGTTAGTACATAATAATATTCAATACTTAAGCAAAGATTTTAATCTTACTCATTTCAATAGGCTCTTACACTTTGTTACTAAACTTAATTATATAATACACAATAATAGTATATACTTACAGACTAAAGGTTTACCACAAGGTGGAAATGCTTTTAGTATGCTAGCCAATTTATACTTACATCATTTTGAAGTTGATAATATTGATAATAGCAATTAAAAAATATTTAGATATATTGATGATATAATTGTAATTAATAAAAATAATAATAATATAGCTTTAAATTTTTACCCTCATAATCTGTAACTAATACAAAGTAGCCAAAATAATATTAATGTAAACTTTTTAGATATTAACATCAAATTAAATTCTCATTGCAATTTTACTTTTGACTTATATGATAAAAGATCAGATTATTATTTTAATATTGTTAAATTTCAAAATTACCTAACTTGTTTACATAAATCTGTTTTTAATAACATTATTGTAAATCAGCTAGTACGTATAAATAGTCTTTGTTCTAAAGACAATAAGAATAAGTATATTTTTGACTTCTTAGTTGTGCTAAAACGCAATCATTACCCCGATAGTCTTTCCCCGATAGCACATAATTGGTTGTTTTAGATTGAATGAATAGCTTGTTCTGTTGCAATTAATTAGTAATACAAAATAATAAGATTAATTTGTGAAAATAACAACTAAAAATTAATATTAATTAATATTAACTAAAAATTAATATAATTAAATTCTTAAGTAAAGATAATGTTAAATAATATATAATAATATATTACCCTTAGTAATAGTAAAAAGACTAATTTAATTTAGGATTATTGGTCCTATAACACAGTCTCCATAGTAAGTCTGCTTCTGTGTTTTCATTAGCTCCATGGTTGCAGTGTTTCTGACGTCAGTCTTCTTGCGGTTTCCTACTCTTAACTTCCACTATGTCTAGCGCCAGGCTTGGTGTTCTATGATTAAGCAACTATTTATTCAATTCTTCTGTTTCTTATGGATTGTACGGTGTCTAAGTATGTTTATTGATTAGATCATACTTATCAGAAACAATCCATTGTTTTTTAGACAATATAGGCACCGCTGATGAAGAAATGTTGTTTAAAACCTATTTAATTCTTATCTTTTCATGTTTTTAGTTCCTGGTTGCAAATAATTTTAGAATGCCTTGTTGCAAATAGTTTTGATGTAAAATAAAAGAAAAAGTATATTTATAAAAAAATCGTAAGGAATATTTTTATAGACAAATTAATGTAGAAGAAAATATTCAAATTAAATCTAATAGAACATTCTAAAGAATATAGTACAGTTAATATAGTACAGTTTGAGGAACATTTCTTTTACTGTATTTTAATATTTTTTTGGATAATGTCCAATCGTCTGCCGCATTAGCAAGAAGAAAAAAAATACTTTTTTTGTCTATTTTGTTGTTACGCACTTGACGCAAAATTAGTTTAAAGCAATGATTTCCAAAGTGGTCTATATCGACCCCCAGGGGTCGATATAGACCTGCAAGAGTTCCATGCCGGTAAAAAAGAAGATTGGGGGTGCATGAGATATAAATGAGGGTCCACGAATTAGACAGGCCGTCACCAAAATTTTGGCTTCACATAAATGTAATAATCTGCCTAACACAGATAGTACCTATGAAAGTATTTACATAATACAAGTGCTTTCTTATAATATATAGATACATTTCCTAATTATATGCATATTTCATAAAATAGTGTAAGAAATCTATTCACTTTTCGGTCTCAGAATGTGTAACTTGTGTTGCGACATCATGGACTGGAACGGTTGCAGCGAGTGGCAGCAGGTAGCCGTTATATTGAACTTGCCAGTTTCTCAATTTGGCACAGACAAACTGCCAAGATGACCTTTCAGCCTAAGTTCAACATTTAAATGTCCGTCACACAGAAATTAGGTTTGACAATGGAAATAACCACATTGGATTATCAATCCATACGGTGACATTGAAGAAACGGATGTCATGTTACAAGAACTGATCTGTATAATCACCAAGGAAGAACTTAAGGTGCAGTTTAGAAAGGAATATCAAAAATTCTGGCTTCAAAAAGACATACTTGTTACATATCCTGCATTATGGACCATTGCGAGAAAGTTTTTGATAGCTTTTCCATCTTCATACCTCGGGGAAAGGGGTTTCAGCGCGGTTGTCAATCTCCTTATTAAAAAATAAATAAATAGATTAGAAATCACTCGCCAAGGAGATTTAAGGGGTTAGAGCTGACTAAATTGAAGCCAAATATTGAAATTTTTCTATCAAAGCATCAAGCTCATCCCTTCCATTAAAAGCATTGATTTTGTTGTGTATTTATTCTATGTAAAAATGTTACTAGATTTGCATTTTGTGTCGTTTTAATTAATAAATGTATAACTATAAAACTTAAGATGTTTTTTTTAAATTTTAAATTTTTTCACTCTACAGTAAACCCTCTCAAAGTGAGTAGCTGTGTGTCAGCTTCAAAAACACTTTTAAAGTTGATGAATTTGTAAAAAATCAGTATTAGGATAGCAGGGGGTCTACCCAAAACAGAAAAAATCGGCAGGGAGTCTACGAGACAAACAAGTTTGGGGACCTCTGGTTAAAAGTATCAGAAAAAGAAAAGAAACAACGTAATCAACATGTAATAAATTAAATTCTAAAAGTTAATCTTTAAAAATTCACCAAAAATCAGATAGTGGAGGTAAAGATTCGAAAATGAATTCATTTTAAAGGAATTTTCATGATCTTTCTTATATAAATTTTATAACCCTCGTATTATTATTTTAAATGCAAACTTTAAAGAATATTACAAAAACAGCTTACAAATTTAACTTTAAAAATCTAAGAAGAATTTTTCAAAAATCTTTCTTAGTACACCCGTACACTATAAGAAGAATCGCCATGCAAAATTTCAGCCCTTAGGGTCCAGCAGTTTGGTCTGTGCGTCATATGTCAGTCCGTCAGTCAGTCAGTCAGTCAATCAATCAGTCAGTCAGTAACGGAATTCTTTTATATATACAGATTATACTTTCCTCTCGAACAAAATACGTATATAAAAATATTTTTCAACTTGTAACATCTTTAAATGAAAAATACCGAACACCTCAATGGTTTATATTTGGCGCGTGTTCATTTATGAATTAAAATTATGGAACAACTAAGTTAAATGTTTTGTATTAATTATTTAGCGTTACTGGAAAATTTACTTAGAGCGCAATGTAATACATTTAATATGAATGTTGACGAAAGTCTCATTGCTAAAAAGCGTCGTAAGGCCAATGAACGGAAATGTAGATGGCTTTCAAGACAAAGTCAAGAACCGCTAAACCGAATACGTGCAGCAGACTGTTAACAGACAGAATTTAATATTTCATAATTAATGCATGTAATGTAATAGAATTAAGTAAAGTGATGCTATTATGTGGAGTTCAGATTTCCTTTAAATTTAAAAAACATTGCATCTTAAATGGATCATAATAGTGCTGATATTGAATAATGTTAAATAATTAAAAATGTGTGTAATTTAAATAAAAGAAAGTAGAGAAGCTATTAAGTATACAAATAATATTGACTTTTCAGATGTAAATTGATAAAAATTAAAATTAACACGTCAATTTTGACGGGCTAACCATGTAGTAACCTAATTACCCCCTATTAAGTATAAGGTAATGATTACACAAGTTATGATGTTACATAATGAGCACTTAAAAAAAAAAAAACTATAGTGATTAAAGTAGATCGCGTTGTGGTCCAAAGGACAACCCAAGTTCAGTCATGTTCTGATACGTGTGAGGGAGAAACAAATCATTGACAGACACAAATGACAGGTAAAAAAATAACACATTTATTCATTATTAGGAGTATGAGAAGTTATTTTAAACAAAACGATAACAACATTTTAACTATCCCCCAAACATTATTTATATGTAACTTTTAAATTTAAGCCTCAACGGCTAACAAAAAAATCGTGAGTAAGCATTGTGACCTACATAAATATCATAACACTTCTAGATTAGTTTAAATTTAAATAGTTAAAACATCAAGTTTCATCTCATGGATTAGAATGGATCCAAAATGATAAAAATTTGGCAAAGATCTCACCGACTCGATGACACAAATCTAGATGACGGATGCTGAGCGTCGCGTTCTGAAGGCTGGCTATCTCAGACTCCAGGTGACACAAATCTAGATGACGGTTGCTGAGCGTCTCGTTCTGAAGGCTGGCTATCACAGATTCCCGGTGACACAATCTAGATGACGGATGCTGAGCGTCGCGTTCTGAAGGCTGGCTATCTCAGGTTCCCGGTGACACAAATCTAGATGACGGTTGCTGAGCGTCTCGTTCTGAAGGCTGGCTATCACAGATTCCCGGTGACACAATCTAGATGACGGATGCTGAGCGTCGCGTTCTGAAGGCTGGCTATCTCAGGTTCCCGGTGACACAAATCTAGATGACGGTTGCTGAGCGTCTCGTTCTGAAGGCTGGCTATCACAGATTCCCGGTGACACAATCTAGATGACGGATGCTGAGCGTCGCGTTCTGAAGGCTGGCTATCTCAGGTTCCCGGTGACACAAATCTAGATGACGGTTGCTGAGCGTCGCGTTCTGAAGGCTGGCTATCACAGACTAGATGACGGTTGCTTATGACGATGGAAACTGCATAACGCAGTCATGTTGTAGCAGGCCTGGACGCCGGGGACCAAAACCCCTTTTTAACAGAACAAATCTTCCTCGAACGGCCCTCGGTCACTCCTCTCCTCGTAAAAACCCCGCGCACCCCCCTATAAGGGTGGGAAGTTTCACTCCAAAAAAACTCCGCGTACCCTCAACAACAGCGCCTTTCCTTAAAAAGTTCCTTCCAAAATGGCGGGAAAAACACCCACGCCCGCGCAGTGATACAGGAAATTAACAATAGCAAGATAGTTAATAAAATTAGCTGCTATCTACCATAATTAAATCTATTTAATTATTTTACACATTTAATGAAAAAAAATGAACAAAAAAACGAGAAAAAGTTTAAAACAAGTTAATATCAAATTCAAACCTTTGGGTTTGAAGTAATCACAGCCCAGGGTTTCCGAGCAAGTTAATTACATAGATTAAGACTTAAGTTTGAAGTAAACCAAAGTTAATTTTTTTTTTTTTTAATTTTAAAGAATATTCATCTCACCTTAATGTTGATGATGAGTAAGCAACTACCAACTAAATAAAGAGATAAAACTAAAAGTTACTAGCCTTGATTTGTAATTAATTAGCTAATTAATAAAGAGCACCACCACAACCACTAGTTATATAATAATTGCTTTCAGCTACAAGGTAAACCCGATATAAGGTTACGCTATACTGGAACTTATCAATTTGGTTTCTTTATTCCAAGTTAGAATCCACCTGATGAAAAAAAATCTTTTTAACATTGAAAAAAATATGCTTCCTCCATGTTACAGGTATAAGCAACCATGAACTGATCGGAGATGATGCCAACGTGGCAAAACTGAGCGTCCAGTCATACCTAAAGACTTCAGGTTTCTGACACAGTTGTTCTTGAGCAAATTTTCGAAAATATACTCTGGTTATGAGATATATTTTAATAGTATAAAGACATTTTAATAATCTCAAATCTTTTAAATGTGTTTTATGGCTCTTTAAAGATGTTTTTTTCGTATAATTTAAAACCTAGTACTCGGTCTATGTACAGTACCTTCAGACCTAAAAGATTGTTTCCATTGTTGTGAATTACAAAGAATCGCGGCACTGAGATATCTCTTTCTCTTAATATTTGATGAATATTATTTAATTTGCATCAAATCGGTGATATTCTGTGATTAAGAATTATAAACTGAAAGAGAGAAGTATTTTATAAGATTGTAATAATTTCTTGGCAAATCAAATATGAAGTAAGCGACAGATTTCGCCACTTTTTGTATTTTAATAGTTAAGGCTTTATGTCTCATTGCAAGTAATACGTACGGCATCAGGTTTGATGTCCATTCGCTCATTTATAAGTAAGGCATTGAACCTTTTATTTTGTACGGCTCTATAGCTTGGGGTATGGCGCTCAAGAAGAAGATTTATTGTAAATATCTCCGACGCATTCAAAGACGTATTCTCTTGCGAGTCATATGTGGATATCGCACCTTAAGCTATGAATCTGTTTATGCAATTTCTGGTTTTCCTCCGATCGACACTGCCATTCTTCATAATATTGCTTTCAGAGAAAATATTTCTACTTCTTCTACTTCTGGTCACGATTATGTTTTACCTCCATCTGATCTTCCTCATCCCTCGGAGAGAAAGGCTATCAATGTTATTAATTATTGCAACAAAACTGCAGGTGATTTCCCTGTTACTTGCTATACTGATGGCAGTAAAATTGATGGCAAGGTTGGTTTCGATTTTTGCTGCCTTCAAGAATGACATTGAATTCGAGCATTTTCAATTTAGAATTCGAGATGAATGCACTGTTTTTATAGCTGAGCTATTATGTTTAAACTTTGCCATTAAATGGATCATGGATCGAGATAGTACTGACAAAGATTATCTCATTTGTACCGATTCACCTTTCATCCTTGGAGACCTTAAAATGTATTTCTTCTGCCAATAGCATTATCGTCGAAATTCAAAGGCAACTCAAAACCCTTGAAATTTAAAATGTCTCTGTTTTCTCTGGTTTTGTTCGTGGACATACAGGTATCTTTGGTAACGAGCGAGCCGACTTCCTTGCCAAGTCTGCCACAAAGCGTGAAATTGACATTAGTGTCAATATTCCCAAATTTTTTTTTTAAGAAGGTCATGTTTGAGAGTATGGTGGAGTCATGGAACCAAGAATACATCAGCTCAAATAATGGTAGTTTAACCAAGAAATTTTTCCCGTCCATTAGAATGAGACTCTCATGCCATCACTTCTTTGCTAACTACAAATTGATTCAGTTCCTCACAGGACATGGAAATTTTAAGAGCTATTTGAGTAGATTCAACTTGTGGCCGGCGACCCCCTGTGACTGCAGCGTTGGTGGCGAGAAAAATGCTGAACATGTTCTGTTTTTGTTTTCGAAATACCTCAGGGAGAGAAATATTTTTAAATTGGCGCTTAAGGACTTAAATATTAACTGGCCTCCCAATTTCTTTCTGCTCGTTTCTGGGAAGTGTGCTTTCGACTTATTTTGTAAATGTATTGTAAATATTTGTAATTCTTCTTAGTTTCTTTTTCTTTGTTTTGCTTTGTCTGTTTCTTCTGTTTTCTTAGTGTTTTGTACTTACTTCTGTAAGTCCCGTGTGATACTTTGCGGCACACGGGAAATTTTATGTGTATTTTTTAATTTAAAAAAAATAGTTAAGGCTGCTGTGTTAATCCTATTGGATTCGCTCACCTTAATGTTAACCTATGGAGAAAATAGTATGGAGAAAAACATATACAGAAAATGTAGTTGAAACACTTTCACCTATTTTTATCATGTTATAAGGTATTGTGTAGTTATTTTTTTTTTCTAACCAGTATTTAAAGGGAGTTTTTTCTATCCAAATGTTCAGGTAAATTCCTTAAGGCTGTTGTGTACTAACCCTATTGTATTTGCTTACCACAGTGTTAACCTATGGAGAAAATTTGTCTACTATTTGCATCTACATAAATGCTGGCAATCCAATAAAAATGGTATTTTCAGATAGCCTGAACTTTTTTGCCCCTTGCAACAGGATTCATTTTATAAATTTCATCCTCTAAAGGAATTGATAAGCGTTTAAAGCACACTATACCAGGAATTTTTCCACTAAATAATTTGAATTTAAAAATATTATTTGCATTTTAAAAAAAACGAAAAATGCCCCAAGGTGTAAAATATCTTTCTCTATTACGGTGTACAATTAAAAATATCTTTAAATCCAAGTCGGCAATCCTTGGACACATTTTCTCTATAGGTTAACATTGAGGTGAGAGAATCCAATAGGGTTAGTACACAGCAGCCTTAAGGCTGAGATTGTAAATTGCAATGTCTGTTCTCCAAAAACCGGAAAAAAAATTTGTTGCCACAGGCTTCATAATTTTTCCATCTTATAAATGAATTATCCGTTAAAGGAATTAGAAATTTTCTTTCTGTAAAAAAACCTTAGTTGTCAACAAAGTAAGACCTGCTTGCAATTTGTCCAACAACAGACGTTACAAGCTCATTCCAGAGTGTTTTTTAATTAAAAAGCTGCATAGTACGAACCCGTGGAGCAGGATTTTTTACCATCAAAAATGCTGACATTTTCTGTTAGACCCTTTTGGTTGGTTTGGATTAAATCTTACTGAATTTGCAGGAATCATTGTTAAAAGTACATTGCATGAGCAGATCTGTTTAGATATTTAGATGTTTCGAAGCCAAAATTTCATCCCTTTTTTACAACAAAACCATTTCATTGTGTCTCTGTCCTTTACAACTATTGACTTGATGCAGGTTTACCTTGTAATAAGCAAGGACTTTCACGAGCAATAATGTAGTCTGTTAGACCCTTTTGGTTGGTTTGAATTAAATCTTACTGAATTTGCATGAATCATTGTTAAAAGTACATTGCATGAGAAGATCTGTTTAGATATTTAGATGTCTCTCCTGTTTCAAAACCAAAAATTTCATCCCTTTTTCACAACAAAACCATTTCATTATGACTCTGTCCTTTACAACTATTATGACTTGATGCAGATTTACCTTATAACAAGCGAGGACTTTCATGCGCAATAATGCAGACTATTAGACCCTTTTGGTTGGTTTGGATTAAATCTTACTGAATTTGCATGAATCATTTAGATATTTAGATGTCTCTCCTGTTTTAAAACCAAAATTTCACCCTTTTTCATAACAAAATCATTTCATTCTGTCTCTGTCCTTTTCAACTATTATAACTTGATGCAGGTTTACCTAATAACAAGTGAGGACTTTAAAGATTACACATTGTGTAATCTCACTTACAGGTGAGTGTTGGATATGCACGTTCCTCTTTCAGGAGAATGACCGAAGAGTTATAATTAGACTGAATTTCAAGTTCTCTAGAATAATAAATGCAGGGTTGAATGATTCATAATAACATTAGTTCAAGGATCAAGACAGAGAGTGGAAAATTTTAACTAACAGTTCAATTTTACTTTAGTTTAAATTATCACCGAAAATTTAATAGATCGGCAACAAAAAGCAAAAATTAAAAGCTGACACCCTTCAAACTTTCAGTAAAATAGAATATGTTACAAAAAAATGGATATCTAAAAAATATCTAATTACATACCTAAAATTGTAAAAAAAAATGAGCAAAAACTATTTTAAAACTACAACTGAATATTTTCCTTTAAATTTGAAAACTAATATTTTACTTTACAAGGCAACTGAAGAATATGTAAAAATATTCAAAGATAATTTGCTATTAAACTTCAAGAGCATACATATCATATTTAAAGAGTAAGTCTCTGTTTTATTTGCCTTTAAATTTTATTTCTTTCTTTAATACCCCTGGAATCTGTTCGCGTTCATTATAGTTTATTTTTGTCTTTTATTTAGAGTTACTACACTTAAGCTTGAAAAATTCCAATGAATAGAATATTCATTTTTTAAATACGTATAGGATATCACGTTGAGATTTACAAAATATTTATTAAACATATACTTCAACCCTTTTCTACAATTTAATAAGACCTCAAAGTAATATGTTTACTAAAACATTTGCGTATTTTTTTGCTTTAACTGCATATTTATTCAATTTCAAAGAAGCATTTATTATGTAAATACAATTTCTTCACACACTTCGCAAGCAAGTGCACACTACTGAATTTTTATCGGTAACGATAAATACCAGTATACACAAATAAGCATACATTTACACTATAGCTCATATTTAATCTGCATCTGATTATTTTAATATTTTTTCTCTTAGATATATCAAAGACTTCAAACGTTGGAGAAATAACGATTCGGAAAAGACGTAAGTCAATTTTTATGTATGATCCTATTTTTCTGAATAGAATTTTCTCTAAGTTTAAGGAAAAAAAAGTTATGGAGCATTAAAACAAAATTTCTCTTTGAGTGATATAAAAATTCTCCTTTAACGTTCTCACTGCATAATTTTTATTCTAGTAAATGCCATAAATAAAGTTTTGCGAAATTGTAAATAAAGAATGTTTAACGTTTTATTGCATCTTAAGTATCTAAAATTAGGGCTCTCATGTTTAAAAAAAAATATGAAAATTATATCTTACGTACATCTGGAAAATATATTGTTGTTTCTAAGATCCCTGGGGCTGACGAGTATCTCAGACCCCATCCGGTGCATATTAGAAGACAAGGCGGAAAACAGAAATGTAAACACAAAAACACAGAAGAATCTTTATTTACAAACAATGACAAGGTCCCCGGGTTGTCCAATTGTCGGCAAATCTGTAATGTCCGGCTGGCGCCCAGGTCCGTATGAAACATCACCGAACATGGGAAATTTAACTTCGGCTGTGTATACAGGAATTGCTACGCAGCGCCAGTCTTCGGTGAATCATGGGCCGATACCCGAAAGTGGAGGGGGGCCGAGGTGTCACAAACGCATTACAAGCAATGACACTGGAGATGGACGGTAGATTTTGCAGCTCCCTTTTCTAGACGGGGGTCTCCTTTTGCAGGCGGAGGACTAGCGAGTTCCCCAAATTACAACCAAGTCTCATGCGAGAATCGAACCCATGCCCACGGCATGGCAGGCTGATGCTTTTACCACTTAGCCTCTGGGCGACAGGAAAATAAAAGTTATATGTAAAAAAAAGAGAATTAATTAATAAATTAATTACATATTTCCCTCGGGGAGGCCTATAACCCTAAAAGGGCAGATCTGGGAATGTCTCCACTGGAATTTGCATTGGATGGTAGAAGGGAAATAAAATACCTTCCGCGGACCAACAGGTAGAAGTCCAACCTCCGTCGAGGCAATGACAGCCCTCTTCCATGTATAGTAACTACATTGAGAGTGATTTTTGTGTCAATTTAAGACTGTCTTCTTCTTATTATTATTCTGCACTATTCCTAGACACGACAATGACAACAACAATTATACATTAAAAAATATAACTCTTTTAACCCTTCAGCGGACGCGGTAATATTTGGAACACCAGCAGGCGCGCGTGGCACAAAGTGCAACGTCTCTGTCAACGTTGATTATTCCTTTTGTAATAAACTTTTTTTTTTCAAATTGAAAATAATAATTCTCTGTTTTATGACAAGATATAAAATGTTGATAATATTGAGATATAGTTATAATTACGGGCCAAAGAATGCAGATACAATCGCGTTATTTCAAGAATGTCCGGTTTATTGAATCTAAGGACAACTTGCGAAATGATTCCTATTATGTCCTAAAACCTAAAAAACAATGAGATTGTCCATCTTCGTGATATGCGGGATACCGTGTGATGGTTTCACATTTGATCGACTACATCAACTCCTGCTTTTAACGTATTGGAATCGAGCATAATCACTGGTTTACCACGGTTAAATCACGACTAACATTGAATGGAAAGGAATACAAGGGTCAGAAAATCAGACCTGCATTAGAATGGGTGTAGATATAAATAGAAAGAGCTTGGAACATTCAAACCTTACATGTAAAAACAAACCATTCAAAATTACGAAAATGTTGCACTTTATACACGGGCACACCCGCTGAAGGGTTAATCATAATGTAACAGTTGCAAAATAATATTGATATATGTGTTACTAATAATTGTTTTCTTTCATTCTTCTTTGAATGGTCATAAAGTAAACAGTTTTTCCTTACTACTCGAAAGCAGAGTGTCTTTACGAAACCTTTTCGAAGGTTTTTTAGAGTTTCTTTCTTAGCGTTTCCTCCAAAAATGTAAACCTAAATTTTACCAAAGAAAACACAAAAACGTTAGACCAACACTGGAAGGCGTAATTACGTGATAAATACACATATTATACGAAGCGGATATTATGCATGTACGATGAGTTTTCAGTTGACTGAGTTTGGAAAATGTCGAGCACGCAACAGCACAGGCAGCAGACTAGAGTGTAGGAGGAAGTTCATCCATAAACATATCATCAAGGTCTCAGTCCTAAGGATAAACAACCCTCTAATGTATACACCATCGTCACTGGAAAAAAAAAATTCAAAACATTGTTTTCGGTTTAAGTCTTTTATCGTAAAGGCGGAATTCCTCATCTTATTCATTTCAATGCGGAAAAACTGGTTCTCGTGTATGTCCTTTGTAAAGTCGAAGGGGTATAAAGTAAACTTTTATAAAGCAAGGGCAGTCAATATAAATACTCCACGAGTAGGTCTCAAACAATAATATTTATTATAATATCATTTTTTATGAAAATACTGAGTAATGAGTTTAGTGATTATCATTCTACAGATATTCCTCGACTTACGACCGAGATAGGAACCAAGACATTGGTCGTAAGTTGAGTTGGTCGTAAGTCAAGTTTCAAACAATTTTTTTTGCATATGTACATAAATATATATTTTACTTTCATACATACATACGTAATTTAAAACACATTGTACTTTATTTAGAAGGCATAAATTATTCTTCGCCATCATTACTTATTATGGTAGTACAATCCAATGGTTCAGAATTTGCGACAGAAGGTACGTTGCAAGTTGTTTTTTTTTTAACGAAGTTATACAAGGTAGATTTTAACAGTCAAGTAATATAAGCATATGTCCCAAGTTGAGTCAGTAAAAAGAATCCGGCTAGCTGAACATGGACTTTATTACAGGACATCTTGATATAAAATACATAAAATACATATACACAACGGACGATTACATATCTTACGAACACACACAATTACATTTTAGTACACTCTACTGAGAAGACGTTCACCGCCTCACTACTTCGTCAGAACTAGGGATGCGACATCGACAATATTAAAACATCGATGCTAATTAAAAACATCGCCCAAAAACCATCGATTTTTTTAAACATCGATGTTTTGAACATCCATATTTTAAAACTGCTTTAGTAACCTCTAACTTTAATGTAACTTTGGTTAGTCTTTGGGGGGGGGTGATTTAATTTTACTCTCTGATTAGGCTGACACAAATGACAAAAACTTGGTTGCTAGAGTCAGAGCATATCACAGAATTTCCATGATTCATTTTATTACTTTGACCAGAAAATTGAGGAAGATATTTTTGCTATCAAAACTATTGATAGGACCAAAGCCATAAAGAAAAATCCGCGATGTTTTCTAATTTAAATTGGTTGAATGTGAAAAAATTATTGTAAATATCATGTCATATTTATTTACAAGTTGGAGAATAATTTACTTCCAGGAGGCTTAAATAATTTAGTAAAAAAATATCTGAAGGTCATGACTGTAATATAAGACAAAAGCATTGGTTTCATATCAGTAGGGTAAAAGGCAAAATCATTTAAAGAATTTTTGAGTTTGGTTCAACAGTGTTTAATATCAAAAATATTAATAAGAACAATTAATTAACAAATCTTTCATTTTCAAATTAAATAATACAAAAGAAAATTACATATATATATACATATCGATGTTTTAAAACACAAAACATCGATGCTTTAAAAAAATCGGCTCCAATAAATCGATGTCTAAAACGTCAAAGTTTTGATCAAAACATCGATGTTTTGAAAACATCGACATCGATGTCGCTTCCCTAGTCAGAACCCTAACTTCCGGCGAGCCTATTACCAGTACTCGGGGGGAGAAGGTTTAGTGTCGGCGGGGTCGAAAATTATATTTGTTACAGTAATACATATAGGTATGTACTGTACATTCAAGGAACAATATTTTTGAGAAAAAGATAAAAATAAGTAAAAAAAAAATTAAAATTTCGGTCGAAAGTGCGAGCTGTCGTAAGTCGAGGGATCGTAAGTTGAAGAATACCTCTATACGATTAATTAAAACAACCACGAATTGCAATATTTTAAACTGCTCTGCATCTGAGACATTATCTAAAAGCATGTCACTTCTTCACAAAATAAAAATTACATTTTGTTGGGTATCAATCCAGTGATAACTCGACAATAAGAAAATTTATGTTCAGTAAAAAGAAGGATTTTATTAGCATTAATAGAGAACGGAACCTTCTGCGTTGATTCATCACATCATCATGAATCGCAAGAAAATGAAAACATACAGTTGCGGTTATGCTAACATGACTGATACAGTTACCGTTACGGTTGTGGTATAATTGTCTCACACATGCAAGAAAAAGTTTGGTACCACAAACAGATTTATTTTTCAAACTATCTATTCCTGTGTCGTTGTGTTATTGGTTTATTGCATTAATTAAATAAACGAAATGCTAAAGGGAAAAATTTCGTGTTTAGTCCACGAGAGAAAAAAAAAGAGTTAAACTTAAGTGCGATTTCTTAAAGTTGAGTAGATTGATAAACAGTGATCAACAAACAAATAACTTTTTTTGTAATGCGCTTGTTTTGTACTCTTTCTGGTTGTTTACGCTATCACTATAAATGGTTTTGTGGACAGTGTATCGCTAAGTACGGGTTAAAAAATTCAAGGCATTGTTTGCAAGGACAATTAGATGGTGTTTACTTTTCAGCATTGCTATTCTTCCAACGTGAAAAGAAACTTTTTCGTGAAACGAATTGAAATGTTTGTCTTATAATAAGTATTTGATTAAAAATAAATTTTTATTCAAAAGTCATTCGGCAAACAGCTATAGTTGGTCACACACATACGCAAATTCGAATAGTGAGCTATTTTTAACTCTAGATAAAACAAATTCAAATCTCCAGTGAATAAAATGAAATTATGCACTGAGTAAAAATTAATGCTTCATTTAAAAAAGAAAATAATCAAATTAATTAGTTAATTATATACATATATATAATATATGTATATATATATGTATATGTATATATGTATATATATATATATATATATATATATATATATATATATATATATATATATATATATATATATATATATATATATGTGTGTGTGTGTGTGTGTGTGTGTGTATAGACCTGTGGAATGTCAAGAAGGCCAATCTAATGTACTTGTGAGAGAATATAACTCACCACGGGAAAAAAATTTCAGCTTTAACTTTCTTAACAATGTGTCACAGACCCGTATGGAATACCAGCTAATAATTTTTTAACCAGTCGCTACTGCTGAGACCGCTGTAAGTTCTAAACAAGCAGACAACTTGATGGTGTAAGTTCTAAACAAGCTGTTCTGTTCAAGTCGTCTGTTCAAGTTATTGTTTCATGTTAAGAGACCTAAGAGCTTTAGTTCGATCCAACCAAATCTCAAAGGAGAGCTTCCTTGAGGTGGAGAAGAGAATTTCACAGGAGTGAACGTGAATATACGATCTATGTTCACAAATGAACCGCAGTCCACGCTACAAACAGACTATCGTCGCCACTTTATCTAGAGAGAACAAGGGACGCTTAATGATCCTTCAAGTGTAATGCGTCTCAAACTGTTTCTCTAGATAGATAGCATGAGTTCTAAATCTGCTCTAATATTCGCACAGATTCCCGCATTTGCGTTTTGGTTGCGTTTAATACGCAACCAGTTTTGAATAGAAAAATTACTTATCGCGGGAAGACTGGGATTATATTTAAGAGAGAAAAAAATCAATTAGTATGGTGAAAAAAAAATCTAACGTCCATAACTGGAATAAAAAAATAAAGACAAATAAATGTTGGTAAGATTTAAGGACTATACCTTCCCCTCCGTCCTCACTCACACTTCAACACTGACAGAAAAGAATAACGTTATTTTTTAAAATTTAGTTCATTAAATTCATAAATGCTAAGTCACAAAAGTTATGAATTCATTTTTATTAGTAGGCATTTTTATAGTTGATTGGCGATAAGTTGTTGACTAAATTGCAAAAAAATATTTACTCGTATGAATATCGAGTATTTCCTCTGAAACTTTCGCGTTAAGTATCGAAGGCTTACAATATACAGTGTGTTCCAAAACGTAATGGTGGGATTTTAAATGGTTACTGAACATTTTAAAGAATTATCTGTGAACAACAACTACTCAAGAACTATTGACTGATCTGGCAATCGTTTCCTTAGAAAAGACGGTACGAAAAAAATTCATTATAGAGATACAATCAAGCATCGAATACACGATATATATATGTATAATGCTGTGCTAATCGGATGAAAAAAAACTAGTTCTGAAATATTCGCAAAAATAAATTTTGGTTAGTATGGTTTACGTCTGTGCTCCATATTTCTATTGATTCATCTATTACTAATAAAAAAGGTAACCTCTTCTAACGAAACTACCGCGGGTTATTAACGTAGGAATTCTTATCGTTACTTACCTCTTTCGTATGTATATATGTATCTATATATATGTACGTATGTATATATATATATACATATATGTAAGTCTACATTTTGACGTATCTTGGTTCTTTCCTGTTTAACTTGTCCAAGCGATAGACGGGGTTGGACGTCCTGCCAAAATTATAACTCGCGAGGACGGATGGACGGACAGTTTTAACGCCTGAAATTTTCTTTTCCCTAGGACCGTTATGGAGGAACGTAATCTTACGTTAAAAGTTTACACGGGTTTGCATCTAGTATTGATTCGACATTTTCGTGTTAAGTTTGCAAATTGAGTGTTCAAATGTTTTTCGACTGTTCTCCATGTTTATCTCGATGACTAATAATAATTACTTATAGTAGATAGCTATATTACTTATAGTAGATAGCTATACATAAGTGTATTGAGTACAGCCTCCGACAATTTCGTGTAACGACCGTAGGCGATACTGGATACTTATAAAAAATGTTGAAGGTATACTGTATTTTAAAGTTCATTCACATCTTCGGTGATTATTTTTATCAGAAAATAAATAAATAAATTTCAGTAGGAAGGGTAATTCAATATATACCCTAAATTTATCATGCATCATTCGCCAGTAATAAAAATATTCACGTGTATGGATATAGAGCACAGCCTACGATAATTTTTTCGGTTTCGTATGAGGTACATTCCATTAAGGATGTTTTAACTAACACACACACACACACACACACACACATATATATATATACATATATATATATATATATATATATATATATATATATATATATATATATATATATATGACAAAGTTGAAAGTGAAACCAGTATAAGAACTAAAACTACTTGCAGTCAGGGACAAGAAACATGAAAAGATAAGAATTAAGTAGGTTTTAAACAGCATCTCTTCATCAGCGGTGCCGATACTGTTTAAAAACCAATGGATTGTTTCTGATAAGTATGATCTATCAATAAACATACTTAGACACCGTACAATCCATAAGAAACAGAAGAATAGGATAAATAGTTGCTTAATCATAGAACACCAAGCCTGGCGCTAGACAAAGTGGAAGTTAAGAGTAGGAAACCGCAAGAAGACTGATGTCACAAACCTTGCAACCATGGAGCTAATGAAAACACAGAAGCAGACTTACTATGGAGACTGTGTTATAGGATTAATATTAAATTATATTAAATTAAGTAATCGAAAAACGTTTTATATATATATATATATATATATATATATATATATATATATATATATATATATGAAACGAAAATAACTATCAGCTCTCGAGGTTTTAGACTGTTGTCCATGTTTCCTTCCATTTATTCGTTTCTAAATGCCAGTGCAGTCAATATAGACGCGTAAAAGATTTAAATAATCCTACATTTTACTAATGGCTAACTTGTGAACAAAAAATTTCGAAAGAACTGTAGCAGACTTCCATTGTTATTTGAACTAATCTTATTAAAGGAAACAAAACTTTTAAAGTAAAAGCAGATGTCGCGGAAAGAAAGTATTTTGATTCAATTAAATTTGCTACTGATTCCACGAAGAAAAAAAAAACTCTCTTCAATTTCTACAAACGTTTTTGAAAAACAAATCTTTGTTTTTGAGAAAGAAACAAAAATAAAGCCTATAATAATCTTCATCTTTCTCAAAGAAAATTGTAGTTAAAGGCAGACTGTAAATATCTAATTGAATAAGCTGATATTTTTTTTCAAATTAGCCCTTTCTTTTGTAAACAAAAGAAACTGGTAAAAGGATTTTTTTATATTACATTAGTAAGTTATATTAAGAAGATAAAATTCTATTCATTCTAAAACGGTTTTTAATGTCGTTCATTAAACAATGCATGGAGAGGATTTATATATACACTGTTTTATTTTTTGAAATCAGAAATTAATCTAGGAGAGACTTAAGTATTCACAATCAATATATTTTACAAATAATTATCATGTACTATGCAGTTTTTAGAAATATAAAGTTATGTGAAATTACGTTTTTAAGAAGAAATTATATTAAATTATATTAAATTAAGTGATCGAAAAACATTATATATATATATATATATATATATATATATATATATATATATATATATATATATATATATATATATATATATATATATATATATATATATATACAGTATGCCCACTAAAGTCCCTTTCCACCCTCTTAACTTCGGAACGGCTGCTGCTATATTCATAAAAGTGGTGTCTAGGTATAGTAAAGTAGCCGTACGCTACTGAATGAAACCACCTACCGCGACACCTGGAGGAACACTGCGGAGTTAGCATTCCTATCTCGAAAACGGAATAAGATAGGGAAAAAAAATTGATTTACAAAGTTGTAGAAAATTATCGATTTAGTACGAAAAGATACCTTGTGGACATTAATGCAAAGAATAGAACGGTTAAAACGCGCATTTGTTTCTTCGTGATTTCCTACACTGTGACGTCACGAAACTTGAACGAAAGGAGAAATGATTATCTTTCGGGCAAAACACGACACCGAAATGTGCACAATGGTATATCGCTTTTGATCCCCAATCAAAAGGACCGCGGTTCAAACCTCGAGGGTTTCATCCTTGTATTGATTGTCTTTATAAACAGAGTAAACAATACGTAGACCGTGTAAAATAGTGTCGCATCAACTCAACGCAACTTGCGCTTGGTGTTCGAAATTTTTGCAGTATGCAAATACGTAAGAAACGTCACGCCTGTTCACCTGAGACAGCTATAAAAGAGACATCTTCTCGGGGTTGTAGTATGTTGATGCTCGTGGTCATGGATGAGTATTCCAAAGCTGAGATCTCCAGTGAAGCATTAACTCGTCAAGGCTATTCGGGGACCAAATAATTGGGTATGGCAGTTTCGAAGAGTGGCCTCCACGTTCGCCTGATCTGACTCCACTGGACTTTTTCCTGTGGGGATAAACCTGAAACAGCAGGTGTATGCGACCCCTCCATAAACATTGCAGGACCTTAAACAATGCATTACGGATGCTTGTGCCAACGTATCAATCTCTATGCTCCAACGTGCGCAACGTGAGATTCAAACGAGGATCCAAATGTGTATTGCAGCTGACGGTGAGAAGTTTGAACATCTCAAATAAAGGTATATTGTTAAAATTAGTTGTTTTTTTCTTTCTCAGATCCTTTTGTCACGTCACAGTGTAGGAAATCACGAAAAAACAAATGCGCGTTTTAACCGTTGTAGTCTTCTCATTAATGTCCACAAGGTATCTTTTCGTACTAAATCGATAATTTTCTAAATCACTTTTTTCCCTATCTCGTTCCGTTTTCGAGATAGGAATGCTAACTCCGCAGTTTTCCACCAGGTGGCGTGGTAGGTGGTTTCTTTCAGTAGCGCATGGCTACTTTACTATACCTAGACACTACTTTTATGAATATAACAGCAGCCGTTCCGAAGTTAAGAGGATGGGAAGGGACTTTAGTGGGCATACTGTATATTAATAGGGGAGCATATGTCGAAAAAATGAGCTCCGTGGCGGTATTAATGATGGGAACATGGGTGGATATTTTTTTCACCAGAAACTACCTGTAGATGAATAATTTCCATGGTGTCACTCTTTGGTGTGTGGCGTATAGCAGTAATGACGTCATCAAGATGGCCGCCATGGAATTAAAAAATCCACTTTATTTCGGTTATTTATCGGCCGATTTTTTTTGTAATATCTCATACTGAAGATAAATAAAATGTCTAGATTACAAATGTAGAATCAGAGGCGACGGAGTCGCCACAGAGCACAAAAGGGAGAAAACGTGTCCTATGAAGAAGATGGTTGGCTCGCGGTTGGGACCTGTGTGTGATTCTTAGAAAAGGGAGGAAGAGCCCCCAAAATGTGCCAATAAAAATGTGCCTCAATAAATGTGCCAATAGCACGTAATAAGGCCATACATATGTGTAACTCTTCAGGTCCAAGAACAAAGTGATCTCGAAGATTCTGTTGAGCCATGATAAGTTGCTGCACAGGACCGTAAAGACCTAAATCTAATGGAACAACACATTTTGAATTTTACTAAACACACACATATATATAGTCAATTTCTCAAAGTACGTCTAGAAAGTCAATTGAATGGAACGATCTGTTGGAGTAGCTGGTATGATTGGTAGAACACATATATGAGTGATTGGTTTTTGGTCTTTTAACAGCTTTGCATTAAAGATAGTCCAAGTCGGATCAGATGCTGGATTATAACTACTTTCATGATTAGAACTTGAAGGTCGATTTCGGGAAATATAGGATATTTCTTCTGTATCACGTATTACTTTGTTTTTTCCCAGACACCACGCTAAATCTTCTACATTATGTAGTTTTAAACTCTGAATTTGTTTTATATATATATCAGATTTCTTAAAAGCAAAACTGTTAGGCTTTAAGAGTTTTGGCCCATTGTAGTGAATAAAGTCTGGGTCGTTTCTGTAGCGAACGATTGGGTACCTGCATTTCAGCATCAGACATGGTTATAGATTGCAATTCACCTTCGTTATATTCTTGATTTATTAATAAGATACGAAGTCATCACTGTTGCGTCAAGGGTTCCTTGTCCATCAGGCGTGTCTCCAAGGAAGTCTAAATTATCTGCTGTACAAAAGATAAATCTCCCTTTCACAATATCGGGTGGGACATACAATCCGTCATTGTCTTCCATATGGTTCAGAACTTCATTGGCTATAGCAGTCTCAAGCCAGAGAACTTTATTATAATCACTCGAGTAACCCAAACCATGCATGAGCTGAACCAAGAATTTTCTGCTAGTTTTACTATGTATCGTAAGGCCAACAGCAACTTGTAGATGAAGGTCCCATGAAAGTCTGTGTTTAACTAACGCCGTGCTACTATAAACGGTTTGTCTTTCAGTTTGGCACTCATACATAAGAGTTTGTGATAATGCAGCAGCCTTTTGGTTCAAATGTTTGTTATCAATCTGTAAACTTTCCATTTTTTTGTTCCCTCTAATATACTATTTGAAAAAGTATAGAACTTCTTTCGGTATGATATTTATGATTTTGTTCTTCGTAATAGAACTTGTAAACTTCCATTTCTTCTCTATCAGTATGGTTTTACGTAATAATTTAGCTGCTTGATACAAAACTTTCATACTGGCATTCATATCATAATTGGACTCCACCCGCGACAACAAAACATCATTGACAGATTTCAAAGAAATACGCTGTGATTGATTTTTGGAGATAGGGTCGTTAAATACTACATTCATGTAAAATAGTTCATGTTCAATAAGTATTTTAAGAGATTTTCTTGACAACATGTCTTGCTGTTTAACACCATTCCAGTGACAGATATCTCTATAGTGTCTCTCAGGATCTGCCATCGTGATAACATTACCTTCCAAAAGAGAATCTAGCAAACGATCTATGAATTCTACTTGACTAATACATTCTGGCAAGTTAGGTGTTGTTTTAACTTCATCAGTACTTGGCAATGACTTTTTTGTGCAACATTCTTTGTGGTATGCTACATCATATGCATGTACATCTTCTGGATTAATGAATCCACTTCTTTTTAACTTCCAGTTGCTATTTTCACTTAGCTAGACAGCATCAGATCCTCTGACCTACCTCTTTAATGGAAACGGTATATAATGGATGTCTCCTAGCTTCAAGTCTATCGAAAAAGAAGCAGACATTTTTATGTAGTTTCGTGCCAAGAGTTTGGCCTCTTGTACATGGGTGGACCTTATTGCACACCGAGCTTGGGTAAGATAATTCAATTTACGCTTGTTGCTTTTTATACCTAGCCTGTAGTCTATCAATGCACCTTTGTGCGTGCATTTCTTGTGACAAGTTAAATGCCGCCGGGCATTTAGTTGGGTTATTCCTTCCACTGTAAATTTTCGAGCGTATTCTTCGAGGTGCTGATAATCACTGTCTTTACACTTGTTTCGAACTCTCACTGCATCAAACAGTTTTTGCTGAGTACTTGAGGTTTTAACCAAATCCTCATTCAATTGATGTTAGCACAATATACACAATTCAAAGTCTATGTCCTTCACTTGCTTTCGTTTAGACGGTCAGTCGAATTTAATTACACCATCCATATTTTAAGTTAAAATTCACCACTTGAAACCAAAAAAAAATATAGACAATATTGAACCGAGCACAAGTTGTACTGTCTTTCATTCAACAACAACTGTTATAAAGGCAATTTCTCCCTTATCTAAGAATCCTACAGTGGACCTACAAGAAGACCAGCACGTTGTGACGTAGTGAATGAAGTAGTGGTCTAGCAATCTGCACAGCCAATTTAATTTAATTAACGAATTTATTACTAAATTATCTAAAGAGGATTAAAAGACTATTATAATAAGAATGAAGGTTTACAGGATAATAATTCAGTGGCCTCCACTGATACGGTCAAGTAAGTCCTTTTAGATGAAGTCTCAGATGATTTCGCTAAATCTAAATCGGGTTCGAGTCCTGCTGGGCCCTCGAAGAATTTATTCAGCAGAACGGATGACTAGCATAACTATTGATCTGGATGATCAAAACAGATAAATCTCTTCGTGGGATATCTTCCAACACTAAACTTAATAGACCGAAGCTTATATCTCTCTTCACGAAAAAATGACGCTAACTCTTCAAGTCGACGAAACGAGTCCTACTACCTTCGTTATAGCTATGACAACCGGGGTGACCATAGTTATGTTTCTCAGCTTGAGAAAAAAAAACAGCTAACTGAATTTAATCTGAAGGAAATCTCTCCTGATGGTTTTCGAGCTTGACGCCACCGTCGAGACAATCTGCATATATTTTTCCCATTGGCGCTTGCAACCGTGATGTCATATACCAAGGCTTCTCATTTGCCGGTTCAAAATAAATCTTTTACTTTACATTCCAATCAAAAAAAATCAGTAGCAGACGATCATTCTGAAGTTGCCAAATTTTTATCTCAAAATGCAAAATGCAAAATGCACAATGCAAAAAAAAAAAAAAAATTGCAAAACTGTTTCCATAAATGCGAACAACCGTCTGCATTTGTCCATGAGGATGTGCTAAACAATACTGTCAATTCAGCAAAAAGGCTGTAGGGAACTTTTCTGGAAGGGGGGGGGGGGCTCTTCCTCCCTTTCCTAAGAATCACACACAGGTCTCAACCGCGAGCCAACCATCTTCTTTACAGGACGCACTTTCTCCCTCTTGTGCTCTGTGACGACTCCGTCGCCCCTGATTCTGCATCCGTCATCTAGACATTTTATTTATATTCAATATGAGGTATTACAAAAGAAAATCGGCCGATAAATAGCCGAAATAAAGTAGATTTTTTAAATTCCATGGCGGCCATCTTGATGACGTCATTACTGGTGACGCCACACACCAAAGAGTGACACCATGAAAATTATTCATCTACAGGTAGTTTCTGATGAAAAAAATATCCACCCATGTTCCCATCATTAATACCGCCACGGGACTACATATGCTCCCCTACCATATATATATATATATATATATATATATATATATATATATACACCGGGTGGCCATAATTAAACTGACAGTTTTCACAGTGTTATGTAGCGCGATCTATTTGCGAGAATGACGCCACATTTTGTAGGAAGATTAAACAAGACGGGGGACGAAGGATTCCGCGAAAAAATAAATTAGTTCCAAAAGTCACCGCTAGGGGAATATTTGGCGCTGTGTAATAGAAAATAGAGTGTTAACAAATGCAAATTAATTCGGAATAAAATTACCTTTTATTATGCACATTTTCTTATTTAGTTCAAGTGCAATATGGCAACACTTTTAAAAAAGCGTAAAATCTACATAAACACCGATAAAGTCTCGTGATCTGCAATATCTCGTACGCTGAGCAGAAGAAGAAGTTCTTTATTCAAATTTCACGTTACATCCATTGGCACAGTGCCAGCTGCTTGGGTTTTAAAAGGCAATGTGTTACATTTCGAATCAATCGGATTGAAAGTTTATGTGCAATGTCTCCTTCTTTAATCGAGCGTGCGTTACTGGTCAAATTCTTTTACCTCAACCAGTGCAACGCGTCAGCCGCTCTTCGTGCTTTTAGAACGCACAAAAAAATGCGTGAAGGTAACGGTCCTGTGTCAGTTAATCGGCTAAAAGCAATGGTTGCGACGTATGAGAAAACAGGTTCTCTGAAGGTTCAGTCAGGCAAAGGACGAAAACCTGTACCACATGATACAATCGAAGCAGTTGCCGCGGCGATTGTCGACAGAGGACCAAACAATATTGCTGCCACCTCTAGCGCTCGTGGATTAGCTCGGAATATGGATATGCCTTACAGTACGGTATGGAAAATCTTACGAAAGATTATCAACTTCTATCCGTACAAGATCAGCCGTGTACAGGAGTTACTGTACAGAGACCATGATAAGCGATTGACTTTTGCTCTCACCTTTCTTGCCAGAATGGAGGTGGATGATGCTTGGCCGTGGAAAATCTTATGGGGAGACGAGGCCCACTTTTACCTGCATGGAACTGTGAATACCCAGAACTGCCGAATTTGGGATGACAAATCACCACATGCAGTCACAGAAATTCCCTATTTTCTATTACACAGCGCTAAATATTCCCCTAGCGGTGACTTTTGGAACTAATTTATTTTTTCGCGGAA
Source organism: Dolomedes plantarius (assembly GCA_907164885.2). Lineage (NCBI taxonomy): Eukaryota > Metazoa > Arthropoda > Arachnida > Araneae > Dolomedidae > Dolomedes > Dolomedes plantarius. Next base: position 79,070,562 of record OU015491.1, on the reverse strand, counting down.
TTCTTCGTCCCCCGTCTTGTTTAATCTTCCTACAAAATGTGGCGTCATTCTCGCAAATAGATCGCGCTACAGAACACTGTGAGCACTGTCAGTTTAATTATGGAAACCCGGTATATATATATATATATATATATATATATATATATATATATATATATATATATATATATATGTATATGTATATATATATATATATATATATATATATATATATATATATATATATATATATATATATGTATATGTATATATATATATATATATATATATATATATATATATATATATATATATATATATATATACACTGCTGGCTACTGTGAATGCAACACCTTGGAGGAAACATGCAAATGACATGAAATTTACAACATGCATTAGCGGAGGTGAGATATGCAAATGATTAGAATTTCAGCGCAGACGCACATCACGCGCGCCTGTGGCGCCACTTCAAAGCGCTATTTAAGGCTTGGAGATTTCGACGATTTCATGTTCGGCAATTGTGTTTTTCTTGTGGTTGGAGATAATGCGCGACCACACGTGGCACGCATTGTCCAACGGTTCTTCGTCAATCGCCAGATTGAATTGCTTCCCTGGCCAACTCGCTCTCCGGATCTTTCGCCGATAGAAAACATGTGGTCCATGGTTGCTCTACGATTGACCCAGATTCCATCCCCAGCTGCCACAGCAGATCGACTTTGGCACCGTGTGGAAGCTGCTTGGTCTGCTGTACCCCAAGAACTCATCCAAAGTCTCTTTGAATCAATGCCGAGGCGTGTGGCAGCGGTGATCTCCAACAATGGCGGCTACTCTGGCTACTGATTTTGGCAGGAACCACACTTCACAGAAGTCTATAAATTTAATCATTTGATACTTGGTCAACATGTTATCTACAAAATAAATTTTGTTGTGATATCTCTTGTCTTTCTTGGTGTTGCAATTTGGGTGGCCAGCAGTATATATATATATATATATATATATATATATATATATATATATATATATATATATATATATATATATATATATATATATATATATATATATATATATATATATATATATATATATATATATATATATAAATATATATATATATATATATTGTTCCGTTTTCTGGGTTCGATGGGTTTTAATAAAAATATCTTCAGAAAGTGCACACAAAATAAAATTTAGTGTTTTCTATTAATTTTAGTATTTTCTATTGACACGTGTCGTGAATGAACGGGTCGTTTAGGAAACGTAGTAACTGGAAGCATCTCCACAGAATATTTTGACTTTTCCAGATTCTTCTGAGGAATGGCCAGCAATACTGTAGCGTATGATAGAGTAAATATTTTCCAGATGCGATGTTTAATATTTTTTTGCATTTATAGACATGTTGTATCATTTCTCGGTTCATAATAGCTTATTTTCTTGAAATTTGTAGTGTGGAGTTCGGATTATCTCTGTCGTTGTGTGTGGTGGTAGACAAACGATTGACAAATGCCAGTTTTGACAGTCGTAAAGCAAAATTTGGGGAAACATCACGCATTTCTCTTTGAGATTAAAACTACATTTAGAGAAAAGGTTAAAAGTAATTTTAAAATCTGTCATTTTAAGAATTTTTCAGCATTTATCACGAAGTATATCTGTTGCTTTTCCCTTATGGTAGGAAAGCAACAAAATTCGAACAATATTTAAAATATAAAAAACCGTTATTTAATGTTGTAAAAAAGAGAAAAAAATTGGTAATATATTCAATAAAGGCCGGATATTTTAAGTGATCAAGTAATGAAATAAATAGATTTATTCCATCAACGTATTTATTGACAAAACAGACAAACTTTTTTTGACAAACAGTTTGCATTACCTGTCACTTTCGCGAGAACAAACAAGCAAACGGAAAGTATATGTGCATTTTCCGAAAACTGTTTGACAAGGCAAACAAAACAGAGCATTTCATTTTCTTTTAATGTGGAAATCTGTCTACATCAGGCGAATTGAATTAAGTATATCATGACATGAAAGGCAAGCACAACTTCCCGGGCGTAGAAAGTTGAGGGCTTGATTCCAGGACTAGGCCGGGAGTTTTTAGGCGAAGAAAAAAAATTTGTTAACTCTGATACAGAATGCTTTTGAGTTTCATTTTTTTTCCCATATTCTCCGTGATATTAAATTCAGTGCGTATGCGGACTTAAAAATTGACATGCCATGGGATAATTAAAAAAAATTCATTATGTTTCGGCATTGTATGAAACATGTTCCAAAGCTACTGTTCTGATTTATCTATCACAAGAAACTTAGAACTAATAAAACTGTTTAAATACAATACAAAAGTTATTAATTAATCCATCAGTTGGCGCGCCCGTGTACAAAATGCAACATTTTCGTAATTTTGAATGGTTTGTTTTTACATGTAAAGTTTGAATATTCTAAGCCGTTTCTATTTAAAGCTACACCCTTTCCAATGCAGGTCTGACCCTTGTATTACTTTCCAACATTGGTAGTCGAGATTTAACCGTGGTAAACCAACGATTATGCAGGATTACAATACGACAAAAGCAGTAGTTGTTGTTCTCGATCCAATGTGCAGCTATTACACTGTTTCCCGCATATCACGAAGATGGACAAGCTCTTTGTTTTTTAGGTTTTGGGACATAATACGAATCCATTCACAAGTTGTCCTTAGATCCAATAAACCAATGAATTAAGATCCAATGAATTAAGGCGCATTCTTTCCGCATATCTGCGCAATATCTATATTCTTTGGCGCAATTAGGGCACCAAAGAATGCAGATTAAGGCGCAATATCTGCATTCTTTGGCCTCCTCAATATTATAAGCATTTTATATCTTGTAATAAAACGCAGAACTTTTATTTTCAATTTGCAAAGCAAAGTTCATTACACAAGGAATAATCAAGGTTGAAAGAGAGGTTGCACTTTGTGCCACACGAGCCTGTTGGTGTTCCAAAAATTAGAGCTTCCGCTGAACGGTTAACATAAAATCGTAGCTAATATTATTTTAGAAACAGTATTCGTACGTGCAAAATTTCTTTAAAAAATAATTTATGAGGATATTAAGCACAGAAAATAAACTTATAAGAATGTGCTCCATTGATACGATAACAAGAGATTAATATATATATATATATATATATATATATATATATATATATATATATATATATATATATATATATATATATATATATATATATATATTTATATATATATATATATATATATATATATATATATTTATATATATATATATATATATATATATATATATATACAGTAACCACCGCTTATAGTGATCAGTGGTTATAAGAATCAACCGTTTATAAGAATCAATATCGCAAAAACAAAAACAAATGCATTCTTTCCATGTTAAAATTTTCGCTTTAAAGAATCAATCCACCGGTTTTAAGAATCAGTTTACAGTCTTCACTTTCTTTTCATTTTTCAAAAAAAGCCACTTAAACCCTCAAAAGGCAAGAATTTCTTTCTTTCCTTTTTTTAAAGAAAGAGTGATAAGATGGGAAGGAATACAGTCGTAAAATGCATCCCTTCCTTTGTTAGACATAACATAATAGTTTCCCCTTAAACGCTTTAGCTAAACACTGTCCCATTAGCTTGCCTCAGGGGCATCCTACCCGTCCGGATCCAATTTCACTTTTCTCCACTGACAAACAAAGACAGGGACTCTTTTTTCCACCTCCCACATCCTGGTTGCGGCTTCCTGGACCCTGAAACACATAAATCTTCGTCGAAGTGTCCACTATCACTTAGGCAAACATGACATTATTAGATTCAGCACGTTATCAAATAGTGTAACGTAAGCTAGAAGGTGAATCTTGGTCTGAGACGATTGGTATTTAAAGAGGTATAAACAGACTCCTGAAAACTTCATTATGTCAAGCTACCATAGAAAACTTTTTCTTGCACCCTTCCTGTAGCTGAAATGTTAAACTGTTAAGTAGGTATGTTGTACCAAATATTGGGTTTATTTTCTTCTCTTACTATAATCATGTAAATCTACTTATAGGTCTCAAAATTAAGTTGAATTTTTAAAATTATGAAAAATAATTTTAATAAAAGATAATTAACGTAAATTAAAGACTATTTTATGGT
>OU015491.1:79059118-79066348 GCA_907164885.2 Dolomedes plantarius | reverse complement strand
TATATCTATATATATATATATATATATATATTATGTATATATATATATATATATATATTTATATATATATAATATATATTATATATATGTGGGTGTGTGTGTGTGTGTGTGTGTGTGTGTGTGTGTGTGTGATGCCCCGTACCTCACTCCGTGGAGGAGAGGCATAGCACTAATCGGAGGCGTAGCCGGCACGAAGGTGTGATACAGTCGGGTGAATTGTAGATACAGGGAATCACGAACGTTAGGTGATACACGCACACATGGAGCCATTGATGGACTACACAACTTCGAAGACTTGCTTTATTTATTTGAAGGCATTAGCTGCAGTGGCCACATGACTTGGCCTGACGGGGCGCGGATTACTTTACAAAATAGAAGCGGACCGCAGGTCCGACAGCAACGAAAGTTAGACACCAAGAGATAGAAATCTTCTGTTTACGCAAATAGTAAATAAGTGCTTTGCGATACTGACGCCAGAGGGCCTAAACTACTTAATATTTCAATTGGGCGTCTTTAGATTCGTGGAGTTCACGTGTCCACTTAAGTTTTGTCCGGGGGCTTTACTGCTAGATCCCGCGCTTGTTAGAACCGCGAAATAGGGACCTGGGTTCAGGATAAGTGGCCATAAAGTTCTTGCAAAGTGTGGTTTTTGACGTTACAGACCCCATAAATACAGAGTGGTTCGAGGGCTCTTCAAGAATTTTGACACTATACTGACATTCGGAATCTCATAACTTCTAACACTCATATATGGGGATGTTATTGAGTTCAGCTACTTCACATGCCTGTATCATGATCTGCAGGGATAATATAAATTATCTTATTTTACTTTTAGGTTACAATTTTGGAAAAGGGGTCGTGCTTTATTAACAGGATAATTTTAAATACGCTTTAGATATATAATGGTGGGCCGTTATTATCACAATATCCCCCCCCCTTCCGGAAAAAGATTTGCGAGAGGGGCCGGGCCTTAGCTCCTCTAGCAAGGCTTCCCTTCAGGTGAGAACATTTTACAAAATTTAGAAAAGAAGGTTACAAGTTAAAGGGATGAGTTTTTCTAAATCTTGACCTCGCTGTCCGCATACTGTCCGTGGAGCCTTACTTTACATATGCAATTTTATTATTACATATAATTTACATATAATTACATATAATTACATATAATTTTAAATGCGCTTTAGATATATAATGGTGGGCCGTTATTATCATATATATATATATATATATATATATATATATATATATATATATATATATATATATATATATACACACACTTGTAAAAAATCTCTACATATTAGTAAATATTCTAATTTTTCGTTAAATTAATATTTAGTAGGATATCGTTTAGCATCCACAACAGCTTTTAAACGTCTGGGAATAGATTGCATTAGTTCTTCTGTAATTTCTGCATCAATGTTCATCCATTCTTCCATCATAATTGTTTTTAGTTCGCTTTTCGTGTGAATGTCTTGATTTCGTACTCGAACCTCCAGTTCTCTCCAAATATGTTCTATTGAGTTTAAATCTGGCGATTGAGGTGGTGTTTTCAAAACTTGTGGACAATTATAGAGACACCATAGGCGAACGTTGAGAGTCATGTGCTTAGGATCGTTATCTTGATAAAAACAAAGATGTTTCCAATATCCAAATTTTGGGCTGATAATTTTAAATTGTCTCTTAAAATATTTATATAAGCAGCATGATTCATTATACCATCAATAAATGGCAAATTACCTATTCCTGATGTTGACATGCACCCCCACACATGGATACCTCCACCGCCATGCTTAGATGTTCCTACTAAGTTCTTGGGATTCCGTTCCTCATTTTTCTTCTCCATACGCCCATCTGAACCAAAAATGTTAAACTTGCTTTCATCGACAAATGAGACATTATTCCAATGCGTTTGGGGCTTATTTATCATTGACAGTGCGAAGGAAAGCCTAAGCTTTCTGTTTTTCTCACTCACAAAAAAATTTATACTGGCAGAGCGCCCATGTAATCCAGCTGCTCTGAGAACTCGTCGAACAGTTTCAGGTGAAATTGAAATAGAAAATGTTTTATTGAACTCTGCAGAAACTTTTACAGCACTCAAACATGGATTTTTCACAAATTTTCTAATTATAAATCTCTGATCACGTTTTGTTAACTTTGCCGGACGACCTTTTCTTACCTTGTTTTCGATCCAATTTTTTTCTTTAAAGCGTTTTATCACATACTGCATGGAAGAATGCGATAAATTAAGTAATTTAGCAATATTCCGAATTGATTTACCGCTACTATGATGAAAAATATTAATTTTCGAATGATGTTTGTTGTTTCTTTACAACTACGAGCCATTTTTGAATAATAAATAGAATATTACGGAGTAGGCAAGCAGAAATTAAAGCAAAACGATATTTTAAAAGCCACCACAATTCAAAAGTAAAAATAAAGCGCCAGACGATAGTTTTAATTATGAATTTATCCGAAAGTATTTCAGTGTACGATGACTTTTGTGACATAAAGTTTTTGTTACTTTTTCATTATTAGTTTCTTAAAAAATAAGGTTTCACGATGTTTTTAAAATATTTCATGTAGTTTTGTTAAGAATAGATTATAGATCTTATTAATAAATACCCATTCTGAAATATTCATTTTAATTAATGGATAGACACCTATTTCATTGAAAATCGTAAGTGTACGAACACTTTTTGGAGCCACTATATATATATATATATATATATCCTTTTCTCATTATAAAAAAGCAACTAAAGTTTGAGAGCCTTATATAAAAAATGTTGAATCAGAAATATTTTTATCCTACCCGCTTGGAGAGTATTTTCAGCTGTATCCACGTGCAATCCCTTCGTAGAGTTGGGAATAGCGCTAATTGTATTAATCTATAACTGGAGACATTTACCATTACAGTGCATTAGCAATGGTGATCTCTGCTTTAGGTTACACAATCAGAATTGATGCGATAAATATATAGCAACATTTCTCAAACCCCGGCATGTGTAACCCTTTGAGACAAATGGATCCTTTTATTTCATTTTTTATTTTTTTACCCCTCTGTTTGAAAAAATGCTCCGATTACTAAGTAAGCTTTTATCACAGGCAATCTCTTCAAGAAAGAATAAATACGGAAAAGGGGAAATAGAAACTGTTTTTTTACTCCCAAAGATTTTTTGGGGGGGGGATTGGGGGCGGAGGAGAGAGAACTTAAAATGATTTTTACTGTCCTTACTGTACAGTTCCTTTCCAGATCTGCCGCATTTTTCAAAACTCTGAGACGGGAAATCTTAGATATTAGGAGAATTTATAGCGGAGGTTAAATAGATGTTGGGAGTTCGTGTTAAAATTATGTACACCGAGCAGTACTTCCTCTGAATGATTTTATTTTAGTTTAAGTTTGACATTTTTCAGATTATTTATATGTTTGCACACAATTTCCGTGTATGGTTACTCATAAATAAAAATAACGCAACTGTGCTCAGAGGTTATGAGTAACCTCTGAGCACAGTTGCGTTATTTTTAAAATCACACATAGACACACATATTATACATATATATATATATATATATATATATATATATATATATATATATATATATATATATATATATATATATATATATATATATATATATATATATATATATTGATCGAAATAAGTGTCCAAAACTTTTGGGTATTTTTTAAAATTTAATATATGTTAAAATCTGAAAGATAGCATTATTATAAGTATAGAACAACTGTAGTGTTTTGGTCATCTTTTAAATTTTTTCAATTGCCAGATTCTTTCCTCAGCAAGAGAATTAAAGATGGTCAACATTATCTCATTATCTTGGAACTGTTTCAGACAAGGTTTACATAAATTTTTCAACTTACATTTACCGTCAATCAGTATTATGAACATTACTGTGTGACTATTTTTTGGCATCTTGACAATACTCTGCCAATATTGGTAAGTTATCAAAACGTTTCCGATAGACTATAAATGATCTGTTAATGTCAGTCTTCAATTTAAAAAATTCAGAAATGATATCCAGTATTTCGACTAAATTGGTTTTCACTGGAAGAGTTTGTAAATAAAATGAGAGATTTGTTAAGTAGTGAATATTGTATTTCTGATAATTTTAAGTTCGAGCTTAATTAACACATTATAGAGAATATAGCTCACTTCTACCCAGACTTTGGTGTATATAATTTGAAGTGGCACTCTAAATGAATTTGATACAAACACAGTTTATACATGAAACAATGTTTACTGAATATTCTTGCACATGTAGGCTTTGCTTTTAACAACAAGATTCATACGTACTACTTGCACAGATATATAAATACAGCTTTCAAGAACAATATATTTTTCAATACTCACGAACAGTAAGTCAACCAGCAATTCTGCCACGTAAACTTTGGGCCCCCTAAGCACTAGCGCAGGATAGTACTGGAGCTGCATACCTAGTAGCTACCTCTCGCTTATCTATCAACCTTAACAACCTCTTCTTCAACCTTAACAAAACCTTCTTCTCTTTAATCAAGCTGCATGGTATTTATACCAAGCGCGTATGCCGAAATTAGCATATCCCAAGCAGCTTCTTTAATTCATTCACTCAAAAGTTCGATTCTTGGTAATCGAATCTTATGTATACCTTACACTGGCCTCCCTCGAAAAAAAAATTAGGTAACTGAGGTCTGAACGGCTTCAGTTAACTAATTGAAAACGCGTGCTGGTCTGACTTTTTACATAATGGGTGGCAAAGCCAAAAAAACTTCCACACGTTGCCTTAGCGAATAAATTTCCTCTTCAATTTGACTTTGATTAAAGGTCTTTGGAAAAACTCTAAGAAACTGTTGCTTGAATGACAAATAGTCAAAAATCAGATTACTGCTTTTCATACACGTGTACCACTGATATGCACTACCTCTTAAAGCGGCTAGAGCAATTTTAAGTTTATCCCCCTCTGGGGTGTATTGTTGCTGAAAGTAATGCCCAATTTTCTTTTGGAATTGGCTTGAGGGGCCGCCATTGAATGTGGCTTCGAATGGCGCAATTTGCTGAACCATAATTACCCGAGGAAAATTTCTAGCAGGGTTTTGTTCTACAACACTCATTTTCAAATAGTATATAAGTACTTGCAACAATTTTATCAATATAAGTACACAGTACACAGTTTAATTTCAAATATGTTGTTCGTTATAAATGTAACGATAACAACCAGGGTATATATAAACTTTCGGGTGCCAGTATAGAGAATATAGCTCACTTCTACCCAGACTTGGGTGTATATAATTTGAAGGGGCACTCTAAATGAATTTGATATAAACACAGTTTATACATGAAACAATGTTTACTGAATATTCTTGCACATGTAGGCTTTGCTTTTAACAACAAGATTCATACGTACTACTTGCACAGATATATAAATACAGCTTTCAAGAACAATATATTTTTCAATACTCACGAACAGTAAGTCAACCAGCAATTCTGCCACGTAAACTTTGGGCCCCCTAAGCACTAGCGCAGGATAGTACTGGAGCTGCATACCTCGTAGCTACCTCTCGCTTATCTATCAACCTTAACAACCTCTTCTTCAACCTTAACAAAACCTTCTTCTCTTTAATCAAGCTGCATGGTATTTATACCAAGCGCGTATGCGGAAATTAGCATATCTCAAGCAGCTTCTTTAATTCATTCACTCAAAAGTTCGATTCTTGGTAATCGAATCTTATGTATACCTTACAACATTCGCTTTTTGTCTGTTTTTATTTGCCAATATTAGTAAGCATTATTAAGAAAGCATCTAACCACTGTTACAGGTCAACATTTCATCAATAATTAAATGAAAAAATTTCCAAATAGTTTCAATATTATAGTTGATATTGGCTCATTATTCGTAAAGTTTCCATTTAAAAGTCCATTCCAATATTATAGTTCCATTTAAATAGCGAATAAATAATTATCCAGGATATATTTCTATAAGTTTGTAAATGATTTTAACTCCCTCTGTTCGACATCATCAACGAAAATTTCATTAACTTTATATCGATTCTTGTGAGGTTATTACTTAGAAAAAAACTTTTAGCTTCTTGCATTGATTCAGATTGAAATGTAAAAAGGAAAATAATTATCGGCTTAATGTTATTAATTCTGATATTACCTATAATCTCCTTTCTACTATCAATACCATTTGTCGAACTAACATTAGTATCAATAGATAAGAATTGCGTTTCAATCCTCATAGTAATTAAAATGATTAGGAACGATAATCGGTTGAACAATCTAGTATATTAATATCACTCGATAAAACCATTTTCTAATATTGAAGCACAAAAAGTTTAATATATCATTCAGATATAATTACGTGTGAATTATTGAACAATATCGTAATGGAAAAAATATCTAGAATTTATATTTATTCTTAGTTTTCCGTAAATAATTTGAAAGTATTAATTGTTTATTTAATCGTTAAATGTAACCGCGGCAGCTTTTTTGTATAGCTCAACCTATTTCAATAAAAGAATTTAGTATACCACAGCTTTTTAAAGTCGTGTAAATCATAAACGATTTTCAGAATAAGTGGGAAAAAACATAGAGACAGAAGTTGTGACAAACACTCATGAATCTATCACGCACACACACACACAGTCCTTGTATGACGGCTTGTGGTATTTTCTTCCACTCGGCTCCGAGAAGACATGTAAGTTCCTTCACCGATTTTGGACGGTTGGTGCACCCCTTAATTCGGCGATCCAACTCTTCCCAGAGATTCTCGATAGGGTTCAGGTCTGGTAAATGGGCAGTCCATTCGGTTAACCCTATTGTCACCATATCAATTCATGGTGGACCATGCAACTTGACAAATGCTGTTGTCGCCCTCGAAGTAACATGTGTCGAACCCGTAGAACTGTCACAACGTAGGAAGCACACTGACATTCAAAATAGTTCAGTAGGCATCGGCGTTGAGCTTACCATGAATTGGGACCAAGTATCCCAGTCCATACCAGGAGAAATACCCCTCAGCCAGCCATAATTCCACCTCCACCTTACTGTGGGTATAATGCATTCTGGAAGGAGGCGCTCTCCAGGCAGACGCCAGACCCAGACCCTGTCATCCGAACGGTTGAGGGTGAACCATGATTAGACGTTACAGAGAACTCGTTTGCACTGATCTATGGTCCACTTTCGACGTGCTTTGTACCACATTAACCGAATAGCGCGATTGGACTTTGTGATCAAA